>OLMO02000006.1:5616771-5631287 GCA_900291935.2 Cassiopea xamachana | reverse complement strand
GCCATTATGGATTTGCATGCTGGGCCCCTGTTTTGTATACAATGGGATTAGTCAGTCAGCGCTCTAGTTCTATTAACTCTATGGTTGGCACTTTGGTAGCTCTAGCTCCCCAGCATTTCTTCTCTGGCGCCACCACCGCAGAGGCTAAACTTCACAGAATCATAACTTCACAAGTATGTTGCGTATGACCATGCTAGCAGAGTAAAGGGGTCATCTTCAATTTCGATAGTAATAATCGTTGTTGTTTTCTGTCACGTTTCTATGCTTAGTCATGCTTTTTACTTTATTGTGGCCATCTTTGTTCTTCTGTGTGTGCGGCACTTTTGACTAAAGAGTTGCTTTTGTAATGCTATTGGAGATAGTTTAACCGCAAATACCTTAACAATTTGTCCAGTGACGTGTCTTGAATCTATAGGAGATGCCGTTTCTATACTGTCGTGCTGCCTTTTTACCAGTAGCAAGCCAGGGGGGAATAGCGACAAAACAAAACGTAGCTATAGTGAAGTGTCTTGCATTTTCAAGCTGGACATGAGATTTGCTCCTGCAGGGATGTAACTTCAATAAATTCCTTTTCTCAGTAACAGTAGTTCATCAATGGTCATGGGTACAGTAAGTTGCCCTGCAGAAGTACATTGTACTGCCGTTTTTGCCCTGCGAAGCGGAAAATATTTAAGGATGGGGAGGGGAGTGACTCACCCCATACTCCCCTTAAGTTTCGTCCTCTGTGCTCCTGACTGCAGAACTTTTTTGCTCAAGGAACGCGCAAAAAACTAGCTGGTACATTTTTCATTGGTGTTTAGCAATTTTAGATTTCCAGAAAGACTTATTTCCAGAAAGACTTATTTCCAGAAAGGCTTATTTCTGGAATCAATTCCATATCACTATATTTATTTATTAATTCATATTCAATCACGACATCCATTCTGTAAAAATATAAAAAATCCTAACTATAAATAAGGTTCCTAATTATAGATATAGTGAATAAGTTAACTAAACAGATGTAAAAACCAATACTGTTCTTCCACGAATTCGTGCGCAAAATAGTTTTACATTTTTCCTTCAGCTTATAAAATAATGGAAAAATTTCAAACTATTTTGCGCACGAATCCATGCAAGAACAGCCAAAAAAGTCAAAGTCCTTTCCCGCGCCCAATGGCGCATAGGGTGGCGCCTATCTTCGTTTCTATAGCCCTAGGCCACGCGTCTGCGAATGCAGTGAAAGCTGCAGCGGGGGGCTGGTCCACTGGTAGCTCCGTGAGTTTAACTTTCCCACTCTATTCTCATTTGTCCAGCGCCAGACGAGAAGGCAGTGAGTACCATTTTTAAAGTCTTTGGTATGACTAGGTTGAGGCTCGAACCCACGACCTACCGGTAGTGAGGCAGACGCTCTACCACTATTATTATTATTATGAGCCGTCACTCCGGTTACGCAAGAACAGTACTGGTTTTTATATCTATTTAGTTAACTTATTCACCTATAATTAGGGCCCTTATTTGTAGTTAGGATTTTTTATCACTGGATTTTTATCATATAAATCATAGGCAATATAAACAGTATTTTCAAATTTTCGCATAAAATTGCAGATGATGCTTTCCGCGCATGGAAAAAGCAAAATTCCTGCAAAAATTAGGAAACCTAATTTTGATGGAGGACGTGCCCGATAAATCTGCAAAGATGATGAAAAATAAACCCATAATTCAGCAAGACAAAGCACATTTTTCAAGACAATAAAATCATCAAAACTTTTCTGCATGCCTGTAGCCCATGTTGATCATTTTACAATATTCTTCCAAAATAGTACCCGTACTTCCAGGGGCCAAACTCCTAAGAGAGGTATGGGGTGAAGCACCCCCAATGATGAAACAGTAGGAATTTGTCCCCAAATGGAAGCACTCTAGTTTTGCACCTGCGTACTTCTGCAAGGTTGTTCAAGTGTTACCCACAATTCCGAACCTATTTGAAAACTGATGCCCATACTTCCACCCTTTTGAGGAAAAGTTACCTCTAAACAATAGCTTAAGCTGACTCCCTACAAAGTTCCATGCTTCAGTTTCAGCATCTGTGCGGCATCTTGTCTGGGATGTAAACATTTCGATATAGCTTATGTGCTCAAGAGCGTAGCTAACGTACAGTAAAAGGGGTGTCGCAACTCACAACCTTCGGTGATCTCGTTGGTAAAGTTAGATGCTATGACTTGAGCCGGTAAATGACGCATGTTTTTCCACGACTGAGCCAAAAAAGTATTGAGAATACCCTTTTTGGCATCAATGCAACCCATAAAATGTTATTAGGGAGTTCTTGCTAGGAAAATGATTCTGTTGATAAATAATGCATAACTCTGTCGGTAAATTCACAGTTTTACTCGTTTCTGTCTGCAAATTATCGCTTTACACCCCTTCCCCCAGAAAAGAGGTCACGCGACGTCACTGTATGCGCAAACATATACTGTATTCAGGCTCATCTTACAACCAGCCCCGTAAATACTGTAAAATCAGCGCTTCTACTGAATGTCCGGTGAGAATTTAATGATTGATTTATCCTTTTTGTACTAGCTTCATCAATTGTTCACTTCTTGAGATAATAGCCCTCCCTCTCGTGACAATAGGAGGACCTCTTGCCGGATGATGTCAGATTAGAAAGTAGACAGCATGCGCGCGCACGGTTCTGGGCAGAAAACACTGCAAACACCTGTATGCATAAAGAATACTGTTCAAGCCAGGGCATCTTTTCTCAGCCGCAGACCTTCGTATCAAGTTTTGCAACGAACAGAAAGCATAGTAAATGAAAGAAATCCATTCCCGTATTTTGCTTAAATAAATGGGAAGACATGCGGTTTACGAAAGCAATTGGTTTTGAGAACGCATTTTCAGGCCTATGGTTAGGCCTCTTTCAGATACAACGTCCCGACCATATAAATAGATATTTAGTAGAAAGAAAAGTGGCATCGAGTAGCCATGTTTATTGTTTTGGCCATAGGGTTACCATACAAGTCCATGCTCCATGTGGTATCGCATTGTTATTTAAGTGTTTTTAAGGGGTCCTTCATTTAGTACGTAAACACGAAGGAGGGAGGGAGGTTCGAGCAAAAGCGTAGACCATGCGTGCAAGGTGGGAGGAGGGTTGATAGATCTAAGTAAGTACTCAGAAAAGTCACTTTTGCCTGTATTTTGTAATATTTTCATATACAAGGTAATTTTATCATACTTTGTTGTCTTTGGTGACAACTGTTTTATTAAAAATTTACTATAACTATTTGCCTGTCTCTCAAATGCTTTACCGTCTTTTTCTGTACAGAAGTATCAATTGGGCATTTAAAAACATTCCCGTTAGAAATGGAGAGTGAGATGGGTACTAGTATGTACGCAAAGGGGGGTGGTCGTAGCAAGCGTACATGTGCGTACTCTTTTGTGCTTAATTTTAGGGGGTGGAATTAGCAGGGGGTGAGTGTTTTTTCTAGACTTTCATAATTTGGAGAGATGGTAATAGAATGACTTACCGGGAATATCGCAGCAATCTTAAAGGAAGTAGAAGAGTTGATGATCCCACCAGATGGTGTTAAGCAAAAATTGAATGGAGTTGTAGACAATGTTCTATCCCACTAGGGGTTTGAAGTGCTTCATATGGAATTGACTCATTAATAATGGTTTGAAAATGACATTGAAAATGTTGCTGATAGTGATGCCCATATTTTGCTGAAATGGGGGGGGGTGATAATAAAATACTATGAGGGGTGAAAATTTTCAAAAAGTGGAATATGAGCCCATATATATGACCCCATGCATTAGCCAATTCGGTGCCATGTAAAGTCCTCTTGCTTCCAGTGAAAACTAATATGCCTGCATCTCGCATTTTAGTCATGATTCGTGGACTGATGGATTGGTTGCGAAGGAAGTTCCGACGAAGAAGGAGAGAGGGTAAATTATGTATAACAGCTTCTACTAAATATTAAAATGGTAGTTTTGAACTAAACTTTCCAAGCATAAGAGGAGAGAGGACAAGGAAAGAGGAAAAAAGAAAGAAAAAAAGAATGAAAGAAAAGGAGAAACAGAGAGAAAAAGAGAGCGAAAGAGAGAGAGAGAGGGGGGGCAGAGAGTAGAAGAGGAAAAACAGGAGGGGAAGAGAACAGTAGCGGATGCTATACAAAAATGAAGAAACATTTTAGAAGCACAAGCAGACAGAGCTCCAAATAATAACTTGAAAGAAATGTTTTTACCATAAATTTTTTATCACACTGGCTAGAAAATAGAAGCAATGTACATTTAGGGCCCTAAAAAACCTGAACATCTTTTCCTGCATCACATTTGCTTAAAATGGGTTGCTGTTGTTCTTGGAAGGCTTAAGAAAAGAGAAAAAGCTTTAAATATTCAAGGCTCGATTGGACGAAATATTAAGAAACATCTAAGCTGAAGCCAGATATTTATTTCTTGCATAAAAAAGACATATAGTTGAAAGACTAAGCAATATAGTATTACTCTGCACAATTTACATTAATGAAGTGTATACGAATATTAAGGCTCAGAATCACTGAATTTAAGAATAATTTAAGAACAATGCATGGTTCTAGCTTCATCAAGACTTAGTTTTTGTGTATTTCACTTATACTACTGTTTGTAGATTACCTTTTGCACTATCAATACAATATTTACTATTCTGTTCCACTGTCGCTTTGCTTTGTGATGAAGACACCAACAAAGATCTGAATATATTTCTTTGATTTTCAGACGAAGTTACACCTTTACGCTTCAGAATACTTCAAGAATGATCTTAAACTCAAAACCAGAAGAATTTCAAGAATATTGAAGCTCAGAAAAATGTTAGATATTCTTATACAAAAATGCTTTTTGTCTCTAGTGATGCTGAAATTTCAATTTTCATTTCAGAGCGCATTGCACAGTTTTCTGAAGAGCTTGGCCCTTACGAAGATTGCGTAGCTGTCCCCTACGATTGGAGCAACACAGGTAAAGAGTGTTCTTACAATTTTGATCACCTACTAATCGACTTTATTTACCATCTTTTGTGGATAAGCACAAAGCTGCATTTGACGTCATTTATTCGGCCATAGCCAACAAAACTTTCCAAAGCAATTTGTGTCTGAACCTCTGACATTTTCAAACGCTTTGCAGGCAAACGCTTTGCAGGCAAACGCTTTGCAGGCAAACGCTTTGCAGGCAAACGCTTTGCAGGCAAACGCTTTGCAGGCACCTCTCAAAGTGTTTGCCCCGCCAAGTTGTTTCCTACAATGTTTGAGTGAGGCATGACATTTTACATGTATATTGCTACGCTTCATACAGACAGACAAATCAATGGGAGATCTGGATCTCCTTTCATTTTATAGCAATTTTTGCTATTTTTGTTGTAGACATGGACGTAGTCAAGGGGGTGCCAGGGGGGCTGTAGCCCCTTTTTGTTGGGCAGAAGTCTGCTAGATTTGGGCATTTTTCCTGAAAGAACAATAGGAAATTCGGGCAAGCTTGCTGACTGCATTCTAATTCGTCTTTCTCAGTCGGGCAGAACTTTTGCAGCCCTTCTAAATTTGACGCCTTCCTACGCCTATGGTTGTAGATGAACATTATTTAATGCGGCATTACCTTCATTTATGACAGCAAATAGAATTATATTGTAGAACAAAAAGTTCATAGTGCGCCTAGTATTAACTGCTGCTAAAATCAGGACCCTATATGTGGGAAAATTTTCTGTTGACTTCATAAGATTGGCATCTAAAGTTTTTTATCACTGTCATAAGCGCATCCTTTATTATTGTCACTACTGGGCGTATGGCAGCAGTGAAGCAAAACTTGTGGCTTTTGACCCAGTACTTTGGGCCCTTTCGTGAAAATTTAAGAATAATTTAAGAACAATGCAAGGTGTGAGCTTCATCAAGACTTAGTTTTTGTGTATTTCACTTATAGTACTGTTTGTAGATTAACCTTTGCACTATCAATACAATATTTAATATTCTGTTCCACTTTCGCTTTGCTTTGTGATGAAGACACCAACAAAGATTTGAATATATTTCTTTGATTTTCAGACGAAGTTACACCTTTACGCTTAAGAATAATTCAAGAATGATCTTAAACTCAAAACCAGAAGAATTTCAAGAATATTGAAGCTCAGCAAAATGTTAGATATTCTTATATAAAAAATGCTTTTTGTCCCTAGTGATGCTGAAATGCCAATTTTCATTTCAGAAATAGGTAGGAATCCATTTGGCATTGCACATATTTATGAAGAGCTTGGCCCTTGTAAAAAGGAAGATAACGCAGCATTCTCCACGGATTGGAGCAACACAGGTAAAGATTGTTCTTACAATTGTGATCACCTACTAATCGACTTTATTTACCATCTTTTGTGGATAAGCACAAAGCTGCATTTGACGTCATTTATTCGGCCATAGCCAACAAAATTTTCCAAAGCAATTTGTGTCTGAACCTCTGACATTTTCAAACGCTTTGCAGGCACCTCTCAAAGTATTTTCCCTGCCAAGTTGTTTCCTACAATGTTTGAGTGAGGCATGAAACTTTACATTTATATTGCTACGCTTCATACAGACAGGCAAATCAATGGGAGATCTGGAGCTCCTTTCCTTTTATAGCAATTTTTGCTATTTTTGTTGTAGACATGGACGTAGGCAATGGGGTGCCAGGGGGGACTGTAGCCCCTTTTTGTTGTGCAGAAGTCCGCTAGATGTGGGCATTTTTCCTGAAAGAACACTAGGAAATTCGAGCAAGCTTGATGATTGGATTCTAATTCGCCTTACTCAATCGGGCAGAACTTTTAGAGCCCCTCTAAATTTGAAGCCTATGGTTGTAGATGAAAATTATTTAATGTGGCATTATCTTCATTTATAACAGCAAATGGGATTATATTATAGAACAAGAAGTTCATAGAATTATAGAGAAAAAAGTTCATAGTGCGCCTCGTATTAACTGCTGCTAAAATCAGGACCCTATATGTGGGAAAATTTTCTGTTGACTTCATAAGATTGGCATCTGAAGTTTTTTATCACTGTCATAAAAGCATCCTTTATTATTGTCACTACTGGGCGTATGGCAGCAGTGAAGCAAACCTTGTGGCTTTTGACCCAGTACTTCGGGCCCTTTCGTGAAAATTTTATTTCTCCTTAAAATGCAAATGGGCATTAGTAAGTCTGTCGACAGATGCATACATTTACCCAACGCTTCCAGTGTTGACGTAATTGCACCAACTACAAATAGGAAAACCCGGTGTAACTTTCTCATTTTCTTTCCAAGTATTCAAGATTAGATGAAAGCAGGTTGAGTGATAAGTTGCTTCTTCTCAGCATGAAGATGGATAATGAAAAAATGCATTTTATTCTGCAGGAAGATACTTTCGGGCGTTCTGAGGGGCAAGTCACCAAGCCCCAATTTTTGAACACACTTATTTAAAGAAGAACTATTTGGTACATAATATTCATCCATTGTCACAATGCAGTAGACATACAAGAGCTCCTGACTCTTATTTGGGTTTCTATATGTGTTCCTACCTGCCGACCCAAGTTAGCTATCTACAGGCCTGTGTTGTTGTAGTCAAGAGGCATACAGATCGATTATAGGGTGCGAATGAAATGGGGTCCTCGTGCTGTGTTGGCCCAGTAGTAAATATTCTAGAAGATAGCCAGGCCGTTATGCATATTTCGAGTATGGCTGCAGTATTAAACAGTCTCGTATAATTTCCTTTGTTCTTAGTTATATTAAAATATAATGACCTTGCCCTTCAGATGAGTGCTATACACCATTGATGCAAAGTGGTAGTGGACCAACAGCTCCAGAGCTTCCTCCAGGAAATTGTCAAGGAGAAAGTCGGGAAATTGGTATGTAGAGTATGTTGAAATTTCTTAGTAAGGTTGCTGCAAATGCACTGCTTGAGCAGAAGCATTGCACCATCCGCTAGGGTTATAGTAAGCTGGATTTGCTACCATTTGTTGGGGATTTAAGATTAAATCAGAAAATAGAAACATAAGCAAGAACTTCTGTATTTGTTGCTTCTTCTTGTAAATTCCACCCAGTGGCGTAACAGGAAAACTCGAGGCCCTTGGGAAATTAGTAAGATTGGGACCACATTTCATTTACATTGCCAATAATACAAAGAAACCTGTCTCTTGAAAACCTGTGACGGGCCCCTTTATGACCTCAGAGCTTGGAAGCCCTAAGGACCTACGTCCGTTACACCACTGAATCCACCATTTGAGACAGCACATTCAGTTGTGCAAAAGAGGCTAAAGTAGAATCCCACATAGAAGGACTTCCATTTATCAACAACCTACAGTCATAGATTTGATATTGTTATTTCAATTAGTGAAGATTTTCAGTCTGATGTTTTGACTATTTTTATTAATTTTTTTTCACTTTTTACTCATTGGTCCACAACTAGACTCAGCCTTTTTGCCAATAGAGTTCATTAGTATAACGTTACGAAAATTCAATTCAGTGAGACAAATTCAGTGCTTTGTATGGAAAGTTTTCGGTTTTCAAATGGTCGTGTTTTATCTTATTTGACTATATTCACCTAAAATTGTCAGCACATATCTATTTTGTGGTGCTGTCTCACTCCATGCGGTCAAAATATAAAAATTGTAGAAGAAAATTGTATGACGTCATCACTGTTGAACTCTATTCAACCTATGTGCTCTAACAATATTACATACGTAATTGTAGTAGGTAATTATCTTCAAAGCTCTTGGATATTTAACTACCAGCTATCTGTTTTCTTGTGCATGTTTTGAACCAGTGGTAAGTACCAGCACCCAGATAACTGGAGCTACTTCATCGTATTAGAACTTAAATAGGCCCATTCCACAAGCTTCTTGTTGGCAGGTTATATTCAACTCATACATATGCTTATCAATAGAAAGCTTTACCATATGAGCTCAATATGCAACTGGAATCATCTCTCAGAATAACTCTTGCTACCTAATATTTTCAAATTGGCGACTAGGGCTCCATATACTGTTCCATGAAAACTGCAACTTTTGGCCAAATATTCTAATTATAGATCTAAAGCTTATTAAGCAGGGGCGTCGAAGCTGAGGGGGCGGGGTACACTGCTCCCATTTTCTTTCATAAAGTAGCATGGTTCACTGTTTTTACTAAGCATATCTCCGACCTCAGTGACCAGGTCCTTCCATTTTGAAAGTCGTCTCGACGCCACTGTCACAGCTTTAACTATGAACAATAGCCTACTAATTCAACAGCTCATTAATCCAATGGTCTACTAACTCAATAGCCTATTAATTTCAATCACAATACTTGTTACTTCTACAACCAATCCAAAGTCAATCCAGTGCCTTGTTGCAAATATGCATTGCTTTGCAATACCAATCCTGGTGTGAGGTATTTCAGTTTTCATGAGTCAGTCATTCTGGTCCCCACGTTGTTTTCACTTATCAGGAAATCGAGGGTTTTCAGTGTTCTTACAAGTTTCGAGTATTGAAAATTGCAAAGATAGTTCATGTATCTGTTATAATGTTTCTACATACCAATCTACTTCTTTTAGATTTGTCACTAATGCCTTCTATACGGTTCATCCAAGCTCTCTAAAAGCTTTTTTGGACAACACCTTTAAAATCCTAAAGTAACGCTGTTTGCTATGAAAATAGAGATAAACCATTTATTTGAGAACCTCTGTTTGAGAATATACGGAATGTGCTGTTTTACATAGTTTAATTTCTCTTGTATATTTATATTTTAGTTCATTTTTTAATGTAAGGTAAGTTAGTAATCAGAGGTGTAATGCTAGACTTTTAACAATGGAGGCCCAAAACTCAAGTTTGGAGATTATATCCTTTTAAAATCGTGCAATATAACTCCAATTTAATCTTCGGTATTCTGCTCACCACCAGACTTGTACCAGGCTATAACACTATATTGTACAGTGAGAAATTTGTGAAATGTGTTTGCAAATCTTGAGTAAAAGTAGAAGAATCTAATGAAATTTTTCAATGATTTAACATTCAAAGGGGGCTGAGCCCCAAAATCTTCGACAATTTAGCAAGGGGGTTGAGTCCCTTCTGAATCCCCAGGAGCAAATCCCTGTTAGCAATGTATTTCTCTTGTTTACACAGGCCATATTGTAAAGTAGTTTTCACTGAAAGATTTTCCATGTATAAATGAATAAAAACGAAATGAACATATAGGATAGATACCACAGAACATCAAATCTTTGTTTTGTTATTCACATATGGCATCTAGGTTTGTGTAGCTAGCAGATTTACGTTTCTTTTTTGCTTTGAGTATGCCCTTATTGATCGTCGAAGCATTGGGTATAAAGATGGGAGATGTGGCTATGTTGTCACAGCTCTTTATTTTTAATGACTTTTGAAATGCAATTTAAGCCATAGTAAAAGTTATGGTGCCAAAAGCGTTTCTGGGGTGAGGTCTCCAGACCCTCTCTGTTTATTTGCAACTAGCCACACTAAAAAGCATTACACTCTTTGCTTCTAGAACTGATTAATAGCTTTTGCGAGGACTCTCAATTTAACACATTTGCCTTTATCAGGCACTCCGGAGCGGGGAGACTGGGGGCTGCAGCCCCCACTTTCTTGCTGGTGTATGATTTCATACAACATAGCCTATGCTATATAAGATAGGATGTATTTTTATATTTAAGGAAGTTTTCATGCAATCAAAGCATGTACTTGTAGAAATGTTAAGGAACTCCACCCCTCACCTCCACTTCCACGCCTAAAAGGAGTTTCCCACTCGTCCCCAGCCCCCTAACTCAAAAAAACACCCTGGCATTCCTCTTGATTGCATCAGAAAGTATCTCTAATTCTCAAAATGCTGCATTGATTGGTGCACTATAATATCCCTTTTGTAGAGTCTGCCTATTGGTAAATATTAATCATGAAATTTTACATGTATGTTGCTACGCTTCATAAAGACAGGCAAATCAATGGGAGATCTGGATCTCCTTTCATTTTATAGCAATTTTTGCTGTTTTTGTTGTAGACATGGACGTAGTCAAGGGGGTGGCAGGGGGCTGTAGCCCCTTTTTGTTGGGCAGAAGTCTGATAGATTTGGGTATTTTTCCTGAAAGAACAATAGGAAATTCGGACAAGCTTGCTGACTGCATTCTAATTCGTCTTTCTCAGTCGGGCAGAACTTTTAGAGCCCCTCTAAATTTGAAGCCTTCCTACGCCTATGGTTGTAGATGAAAATTATTTCATGTGGTATTATCTTCATTTATAACAGCAAATGGGATTATATTATAGAACAAGAAGTTCATAGAATTATAGAGAAAAAAGTTCATAGTGCGCCTCGTATTAACTGCTGCTAGAATCAGGACCTTATATGTGGAAAATTTTCTGTTGACTTCATAAGATTGGCATCTGAAGTTTTTATCACTGTCATAAAAGCATCCTTTATTATTGTCACTACTGGGCGTATGGCAGAAGTGAAACAAAAGTTTTGGCTTTTGACCCAGTACTTCGGGCCCTTTCGTGAAAATTTTATTTCTCCTTAAAATGCATATGGTCATTAGTAAGTCTGTCGACAGATGCATGCATTTGCCCAACGCTTCCAGCGTTGACGTAAGTGCACCAGGTACAAAAAGGAAAACCCGGTGTAACTTTCTCATTTTCTTTCCAATTATTCAAGATTAGATGAAAGCAGGTTGGGTGATAAGTTACCTCTTCTCAGCATGAAGTGGATGATGAAAAAATGCATTTTATTCTGCAGGAAGATACTTTCAGGCGCTCTGAGGGGCAAGTCACCAAGCTCCCAGTTTTGAACACACTTATTTAAAGAAGAAGTATTTGGTACATAATATTCATCCATTGTCACAATGCAGTAGACATACAAGAGCTCCTGACTCTTAATTGGGTTTCTATATGTGTTCCTACCTGCCGACCCAAATTAGCTATCTACAGGCCTGTGTTGTTGTAGTCAAGAGGCATACAGATCGATTATAGGGTGCGAATGAAATGGGGTCCTCGTGCTGTGTTGGCCCAGTAGTAAATATTCTGTTATAGCTATAGCTGGGTTCTCGAAGATTGACACATAAAAAACACGTCTATATCGTAGCTCGAACTCTAATCAACTAACTAAAATACATTCGGCTATGTCATTATAAAATTGGCTGCTATATACTGGCCAATATGCCAAAGACGTGTTGCGACGTCAATCACAACACCATCCCCCCATCAATTCTAATGGGTGAAGAAGTCTCCAAACCGCAAAGGGGGGCTGACGTTTTGCCTCAATCTGGGTGGCCGGTTAAGTGGGGCGTTTTGGATTTCCGGCCTTTCTTCCCTGGGCATGCAGACCATTTCTATTTCCTCTGCTTCCCGGACAGGACAATATGGCTCCCCCTATTGAATGGAATCGTGCAAGACTTAACTTGATTATGGTGCACAACTAAGTATGTCCCTGTTTTAGAACGCAATTTATAGTTGACCCCTTGGTGAGAGATGATTTGGTATGGTCCAATCCATCTCCCCCCAAACTTCCAATTCTTAGGACGGCGCAACCATACTGACTGGCCAGGAGCCAATGGCGCCCAGCTATCATTCTGTAAACTGTCTGATTTACTGTACCTGTTTCTGCTACTAGCTAAATTTTGTCTAGCGACTTCTGCTACTGATTGCAAATTGCGACGAATAGACTCAGAGTACTCATGCTGACTACAAGGGTTTTTTAGAGGTAATCCCAAGTCCAATTCTAAAGGAGTACGCGCAAGACGACCAAAAACCATTTCGTAAGGGCTATAGCCTGTAGCGGAATGCACACTGGTGTTATAAGCATAGGCGACCAAATCTACCCAACGATCCCAGTCATGTTGGTGCTGGGAAACGTAGCCCGTAAGCATGTCTTGCAATGTGCGGTTCTGCCTTTCGACAAGACCATCGCATTGGGGGTGGTATGCTGATGTACGAGATTTATGTACACCCATGAGGCAGCATACTTCCTGCATTAAATTGCTTTCAAAATTTCTACCCTGATCAGAGTGAATCACGGTAGGTGGCCCAAATCTACTAAAAATTTTTGAAACTAAAATTTCAGCTACCGTCTTAGCTCTTTGATCTTTGGCGGGAAACACTTCGCACCATTTGGTGAAATGGTCCATGACAACCAGTAGATGCTTGTTACCCTGTGTTGTTTCAGGTAAGGGGCCCATATAATCCATGGCCCAAAACACAAACGGCTCATTAACGTTGATAGCTTGCAGGGGGGCTTTTAGATGGTTAGGGTTCAATTTGGTTTGAGTGCAGACCTGACAGTGTTTGACAAAATCTTGTAATTCATTGTTCATGTGTGGCCAAAAATAACGCTCTTTTGCCCTCTGTAGGGTGCGCTTTATCCCTAAGTGACCAGAAAATGGACTGCAATGAAGCCCTTGCATGACTGACTGCACCAGGTGTTCTGGAATAACAAAAGCATATTGAGGCAGAGATTGGTCAACAGATAGACTTTTCACAAGCAGCCCATTAACAATATGTAAGTCGTCCCAACCAATGCCAAAAGGTTCGCAACATTTTTTCTCGGCCCCATACAAAATAAGGTGGTTTTGGCATATTATCTAACTTGAAGTTTATAACTGTTGAAATATAGGGATCGTCTAGTTGGGCTTGTTGGAGGTTGTAGCCAGGAATCATGGTGGTGGCTAAAATAGGGACGGGTGAATGCTTAGGGGCAGAAGTACCAAAGGAATCTCGGGGTTGTTGTGGGAGGCGGGACAGGGCATCAGCATTTTTATTGGCAGTGCCTGGCCGGTGTTTGACGACAAAACAAAATTCTTGAAGTGCCATGACCCACCTAGCGAGCCGCCCTTTGGGCTCAACCGACTGAAGCCACTGTAATGCACTATGATCAGTGACAAAGGTGAATTCCCTCCCCAATAGGTACACACGATAATGAGAAGCGGCGAAAATGATTGCTAAAGCTTCTTTTTCTGTAGTGGAATAGGCTTTCTCACGATCGGAAAGGGATCGGCTAGCGTATGAGATCGCCCTTTCATGGCCATTGTGATCTACTTGAGTAAGAACAGCACCCACACCGCGGTCGGAGGCATCTGTTTGTAAGAAAAAGCGTTTGTTAAACTGCGGATATGCAAGAATGGGGGCACTACATAGTAAGGACTTGAGTTGAAGGAAAGCTTGCTCCTGCGAAGAGGTCCACAAGAATTTTGACCCTTTTTTGGTCAATTGCACAAGAGGCGCAGATAAGGTCGCAAAGTTTGGTATAAAATTTCGATGGTATCCCGCTAGCCCTAAAAAGGACCGAACCTGTTCCACATTTTCTGGCTGTTCGAGAGAAGCGACAGCTTCGATTTTCTTTGGGTCTGTTTGAATTCCCGCAGCTGAAACAACATGGCCTAAATATGTAACTTTATCGGCCCCAAAGCAGCATTTAGAGGCTTTAACGCGTAGGTTATGTTGTCGGAAGCGGCTCAAAACTAATTCCAGTCTTTCACATTGCTGCTCTAGGTCTACTGACGGAATGATTATATCGTCAAAATAACACAGACAGGTATCATATTTAAGCCCTGATAGGACGAT
>OLMO02000006.1:5599777-5614295 GCA_900291935.2 Cassiopea xamachana | reverse complement strand
GACGACCGACCAGAAAGTAAGCACCTGAGGGCTCCCTGGTTAATGCTAACCCATTCGAGGTCAGGAAGTCCCATCCCAGGACGCACACTAGTGGAGAGAATAGTTTGCTAGAAACTAAAAATCTACCGCCGTAAATGTTACCATTACCTGGAAAAGTAAGGGAAGCTTGCACAACCCCATCCACATCTAAGGGGAGGCCGTTGATGCCAACACATTGCTGGCCAGTTTTCTCAACAATCGGCTTAGGCCGTATGTTGTTGAGCGTATCACGAGATAGAAACGAGACCATTGACCTTGTGTCGATCAAAGCAGGAAGATTTAAATTGCCAAAATGACAAGAAACGAGGGGCTGACTAGGGGCTTGAAAGGAAGCCGTGCAGGAACCAGCAGAGAAAATACAGGGGTGACCTTCAACCCAGCCCTCTATTGAGGCACCCCTTTGAAGTTTAAAGACTTACCGTTTACAGTTGAGATTGGTGAAGATCTAATATAATTGTTTGCACACTGGTGTTCATTATGTCCCCAGCCTAAACAAAGATCACACTGCGTAGTATATGGGCAAGAATTCACATAGTGGCCAAGTCCATTACAATTAAAACAGCGGCGGTCTTCCTTGTTCCATCTTCCTTTATTCTTGCGTGACTGCTGACGAAATCCATCGCGTGGCCTTTCAGAGAAGCTTGGATTGGCAAATCCGCGTTGATGAGACGGGGGAGGGGCGGGGGAGGACACTGTGGCTTCAAGATGCTCTTGTCGTCCCTGTAGGGCTGATACAGCGGCCGTGAGCTGCGTCATAGTCTCTTGGAGCTTGCCAATATTTCGTGCAAGTTGACCATCGTCACTTCCAGCGGTTGCTTTGGCGGCAAATGTCAAAAGCATGAGATCGGACTGACTGATGGCCCGAAAACGTTTTGCAAACTTTTCCATTTCCTCTAAGGATGGCGTGGGGTTTGCTTCCAAAAGTTTCAGACGCATGCCTTCGGGCAAACCGCGCATAAATTGTCTACTCAACAGTGCTTCACGGGCGTTTTCTTGAAGAGAAGGATCAGCCTTGGAGAGTAACTCTTTTAAATTCCAGAGAAAAATAGTAGGATCTTCGCCAGGCTTCAATCGGTGACTCTCAAACTCGGAAAAATTCTTCTCGCGATCCACAATAGGGCAGAAAGAAGCTTGTAAACTTTCCTTCAAATGTTGATAGGAATCTTTCGCCTCGTTCGGCAGTGCGTGGAAGTATGTAGCTGCAGGCCCGCGTAAGAATGCTGGTAAAACACGCAACCTCTTCTCTTCATTCGAATTATTAGCGGTCGCGCAACATTCGAATTGACGAAACCATGTGACGATATCTCCGGAGTCAAATTTCTCGGGCTGAATTGTCGATGCTGCCATTTTGCGTACAAATCTTCGTTACCTCTGTCACCAATGTTATAGCTATAGCTGGGTTCTCGAAGATTGACACATAAAAAACACGTCTATATCGTAGCTCGAACTCTAATCAACTAACTAAAACACATGCGGCTATGTCATTATAAAATTGGCTGCTATATGCTGGCCAATATGCCAAAGACGTGTTGCGACGTCAATCACAACAATTCTAGAAGATAGCCAGGCCGTTATGCATATTTCGAGTATGGCTGCAGTATTAAACAGTCTCGTATAATTTCCTTTGTTCTTAGTTGTATTAAAATATAATGACCTTGCCCTTCAGATGTGTGCCATACACCAGCGATGCAAAGTGCTACAGGAAAAACAGCTCCAGAGCTTCATCCACGAAATTTTCAAGGAGAAAGTTGGGAGATTGGTATGTAGAGTATGTTAAAATTTCTTAGTAAGGTTGCTGCAAATGCACTGCTTGAGTAGAAGCATTGCACCATCCGCTAGGGTTATAGTAAGCTGGATTTGCTACCATTTGTTGGGGATTTAAGATTAACTCAGAAAATAGAAACATAAGCAAGAACTTCTGTATTTGTTGCTTCTTCTTGTAAATTCCACCCAGTGACGTAACAGGAAACTCGAGGCCCTTGGGAAATTAGTAAGATTGGGACCACATTTCATTTACATTGCCAATAATACAAAGAAACCTGCCTCTAGAAAACCTGTGACGGGTCCCTTCATGACGTCAGAGCTTGGAAGCCCTAAGGACCTACGTCCGTTACACCACTGAATCCACCCTTTCAGACAGCACATTCAGTTTCGCAAAAGAGGCTAAAGTAGAATCCCACATAGAAGGACTTCCATTTATTAACAACCTACAGTCATAGATTTGATATTGTTATTTCAAATAATGAAGATTTTCAGTCTGATGTTTTGACTATGTTTATTAATTTTTCACTTTTTACTCATTGGTCCACAACTAGACTCAGCCTTTTTGCCAATAGAGTTCATTAGTATAACGTTACGAAAATTCAATTTTAGAGTATTCAAATCTTGGCTTTAAATTCTAAAAAAGCATTTAGAAATATACATTATTGAAAAATTGAAGCTCGATCTGAAAGATAATGGCGAGATATAGGCAATTAAATGCTGACATAGCTCCTATCGAATCACTGTATTATGAATCTGGTTCTAAACGTTTAGAACCAGGAGACAAATTCAGTGCTTCGTATGGAAAGTTTTCGGTTTTCAAATGGTCGTGTTTTATCTTATTTGACTATATTCACCTAAAATTGTCAGCACATATCTATTTTGTGGTGCTGTCTCACTCCATGCGGTCAAAATATAAAAATTGTAGAAGAAAATTGTATGACGTCATCACTGTTGAACTCTATTCAACCTATGTGCTCTAACAATATTACATACGTAATTGTAGTAGGTAATTATCCTCAAAGCTCTTGGATATTTAACTACCAGCTATCTGTTTTCTTGTGCATGTTTTGAACCAGTGGTAAGTACCAGCACCCAGATAACTGGAGCTATTTCACCGTATTAGAACTTAAATTGGCCCATTCCACAAGCTTCTTGTTGGCAGGTTGTATTCAAATCATACATATGCTTATCAATAGAAAGCTTTATCATATGAGCTCAATATGCAACTGGAATCATCTCTCAGAATAACTCTTGCTACCTAATATTTTCAAATTGGCGACTAGGGCTCCATATACTGTTCCATGAAAACTGCAACTTTTGGCCAAATATTCTCATTATAGATCTAAAGCTTATTAAGCAGGGGCGTCGAAGCTGAGGGGGCAGGGTACACTGCTCCCATTTTCTTTCATAAAGTAGCATGGTTCACTGTTTTTACTAAGCATATCTCCGACCTCAGTGACCAGGTCCTTCCAGTTTGAAAGTCGTCTCGACGCCACTGTCACAGCTTTAACTATGAACAATAGCCTACTAATTCAACAGCTCATTAATCCAATGGTCTAGTAACTCAATAGCCTATTAATTTCAATCACAATACTAGTTACTTCTAAAACCAATCCAAAGTCAATGATCTTTGATTAAGGTACAAATTTAGTTACAAGCTATATCAAATCAGTCAATAGTAGTTTTCAACTGAACCAATCTAGAGTAAAACCCACGTAATAAAACAACAACGGTTAATTATTGTGCTCAATAGCCTAGTAAAATATTCTTGTTTCTCACAGGTGCTAGAACATAATTGTCTTTGATTTCAGAACATCCCTTACAATCCAGTGCACGACAAAGGCCATTCCGCTCAAACATCAAATGGAATAAAGGTATGTTTCAGTGGCTTGCCGAAAAGGATCTTTGATTAAGGGCCATTCTGAAAGTACCCGCGCGTATTCATTGATTTTCAACCCCCCTCCCTCTTGTGTGCTTCGTTTGTTTTGGAGATATCCCTTCCCCCGAGTGTACGTACTTATACGTCATGAACCCCATCCTCCCCTTTAGAGAGTACGTACTTGTTGAATAGCCCCATAGGGAGGATTTAGGAAAAGGAAATTTATCGAAAATCTACTAGCTTCTCGGATTATCGACAAGAACAAGAGAAAATGAGTTATTATTGTGTAGGGTTACTGAAACAATTTGATGTGCTTGATGCTATTGTGCATGTAGATTTTTCAGGATTTCTATTTTCATGAAACAATCTAGTTTGGCTAAGCTGCAATAGTGCACTATGATCCCTGATCGTGTGATACCAAGGTAGTGTCTGAACCCTCAAAAAGAAGTTCTCACTTGTATGAAGTACAGTACAATCTCGATAGTTCGGATACTTGATATTTCGAATATTTCAATAGCACGAGCAAAGGTGTTGCCTCTAGTAAGTCTCTACACGAATGGAGCATCTTCGTTTATCGCCTGAGTGCTCGATCTATCAAGAGTCCACTTAGTGGCGAAGCTCAAGCATAATGGTTGCCATTCTCAGCACAACCACAAAATTGAGAAGCGGATTGATTCAAAGGGCTTGTAATATTTAAGAGTTTACAATACTTTCAACTAAGAGGCTCAGTCGAGGAACAAAAATTTAATAGAGGTAGAACGAGCAGTTTGCAAAATTTATAGATAAACGAGATTTTCAATCATGGGTAAGATACAGTTTGCAATCTTAGGCCATTTTTCCATCAGAGAAACCGTCACTAAGGTTTGAAAAAATAATTCTGCACCAGTACAGCATAAAAAGCTACAAAAAAGCCAAGATATTTGTAAGTAGGATTTTATTTTGATGAGGCCCACGATTTCCATACTCTGAGTGCATATCTATGTACGTTTTGACAAGAATCACAAGTTGAACCACCTAACTCAAACAAAGTAGATTAATAGCCGCATCGTACTTACATCAGGCATGATTGTAGCTCTAGTGAGTCTTATATTAGCCTCTTTGTACTTTGCAGTACTGAAACGAAATAATCTTGTTTTTCAGAGGAATCTAGTGGACTATGTTTTGGAGGCAATGGAAACGGCAATGGTATTTAAATATAATATTTGTTGATATTAGTACAGTAATAGAAGCAGCAACGATGCATAATGCATTCTCACAAGATACATACATGCATATATAAATACATACGTACAAATACACCTAGATACTACACACGGCCATATATATTTACATTTAAAGTGGAACTCCGCCTTAGAGCCACTTCGTTAATGCGACCACTTTTGTTTGGCCTGGAAAAATGGCACCACACAGTCTTTAATAAGTATGTCTGTTGGCTTTTACTACGTTCACCGGCCACATTTTCTGTTCCTGAGTAGCAAAATTCTCTGTAATTTCACTCCAATAATATGGCCCACTGTATTTGGCAAAATTTTACTTACATCAAAATAATCTCATTTCCTTTAAAAAGGAACTTTTCATTATTGAAAGCGCTCTATTTTTCCTCCAGCTTGCTTCTTGCTCTTCAAACTCATGACTGTTTGGAGGGAGTGTCTCATAGAGAGCTATTTGCTTTTCAGAAGATTTAAATATTTCTCTTGCCCCGTAAATCTTTAAGAACAAAAGACTTTCATCCCGTACGAAACATTTGAAAGTACAGCTTTTTCAACAATCTTGTTTTGGAAAGTAAAATTTATTCCCTGCCCTTAGCTTCGTTTCGTTTGTGCCGTGGGGATTTAACATGTTTTTGAAATTTTATCTACATTTCCAAATGTCTACTAAATAACATAGGTGCTTAGGAATTTCATGTTAACTTGGACCTTTTTAAATCCAAAATTTAATCCTTCCTCGTTTACACGGCTACCTCTTTAATACGGCGAAATTTTTGACAGTCCATTGGTGGCCGTATTAACGGAGTTCCACTGTAAATTGGAATGCCTGATGATGCCATGATTTGTTGTTGATGAGGCTTATGAAAGCTCTTCTGTTGTCACTTAAGCAAAAATTCACAAGTTCACTAACGATTTTATTCACCTTCATGAATACCATTTTAATTGACTTTCTATTGTATTTTGCAGTCAAAGCTATTGTTCATCTCAGCGAGTCAGATACACCTACGAGCACAGAAGATAATGTCACAGGTATTTACTAGCATACTTATATGCAAAGACATAATTTGTGAACGCACAGAAAATGCCACCAATATGTTTTTGCTTAGCTTTTCACATCACAGCTCTCATTTAGATTTGAAATTGTTTGGTACAATCTTATTTGGGTTCATAACACTGGATTTCTATTGTGCATGAGCAAGTTTTCTTACAGCTAGAGCTCTTATCTACATCTGATTGTGATTATTTTAATTGCTATTTGTTTAGTGGCAGTAGTTGGATTCTCTCAAACTGTTAAATAAATTGCAAAACATTTCGATGCAAGCAATTTCGGTGGAAAAAATTTCAGTGGAAAAATATTCGGTACTCTCCCATCACCGAAATTAAATCCCATCGAAATGTTTTGCACTTCATGTTGTATGCAAGTGCATTGACATACATTTGCAGTCCATGCCTTGAGACACGCGCGATCGCACGTGCACACTCCCATACACGTGTAAAATCCCCTGCACGAGTGAAAAATCGCTTGTGCCGACATTAGTGTTATCCTTGTAATCGCACATGCCAAATAGGCCCCTTGAAATACACCTAAAAAATGTTGTGTCACGTGTATAGTACCCAGCACCCTGTTAGCATGAATTTTTATGGACATGGTCGCAAGGTGAGTTTTTAAGGGGACTTGTAATTCACTGGTTTTTCGACATTTAGCTCGTGGCCCCCTAAATCTAAGAATTTTATGGGGATCCTGGGCCCGGGACCAGTAGGCCCATGGGTAAATGCGTCTCTGACTTCATCAAGACTTAGTTTTTGTGTTTTTCACTTATGGTACTGTTTGTAGATTAATTTTTGCACTATCAATACAATAGTTAATATTCTGTTCCACTTTCGCTTTGCTTTGTGATGAAGACGCCAACAAAGATTTGAATATATTTCTTTGGTTTTCAGACGAAGTAACACCTTTACGCTTAAGAATAATTCAAGAATGATCTTAAACTCAAAACTAGAAAAATTTCAAGAATATTGAAGCTCAGCAAAATGTTAGATATTGTTATAAAAAAAATGCTTTTTGTCCCTAGTGATGCTATGTCAATTTTCATTTCGGAAATAGGTAGGAATCAATCTGACGATGCAGAGTTTTCTGAAGAGGTTGACCCTTGTATAACCCAAGGAGGTAGGGAGGCAAATGGCGCAGCTGCCTCCACCGATTTGAGCAACGCAGGTAAAGATTGTTCTTACAATTTTGATCACCTACTAATCACCTTCATGTACGATTTTTGTGGATAAGCGCAAAGCTGCATTTGACGTCATTTATTCGGCCATAGCCAACAAAATTTTCCAAAGCAATTTGTGTCTGAACCTCTGACATTTTCAAATGCTTTGCAGGCACCTCTCAAAGTGTTTGCCCTGCCAAGTTGTTTCCTGCAATGTTTGAGTAAGGCATGAAATTTTACATTTAGATTTCTACGCTTCATACAGACAGACAAATAGCAATTTTTGCTGTTTTTTTGTAGACATAGACGTAGGCAAGGGGGTGGTAGGGGGCTGTAGCCCCTTTCTGTTGGGCAGAAGTCTGCTAGATTTGGGCATTTTTCCTGAAAGAACAGTAGGAAATTCGGGCAAGCTTGCTGACTGCATTCTAATTCGTCTTTCTCAGTCGGGCAGACCTTTTAGAGCCCCTCTAAATTTGAAGCCTTCCTACGCCTATGGTTGTAGATGAACATTATTTAATGTGGCATTATCTTCATTTATGACAGCAAATGGGATTATATTATAGAACAAGAAGTTCATAGAATTATAGAGAAAGAAGTCCATAGTGCGCCTCGTATTAACTGCTGCTAAAATCAGGACCCTATATGTGGGAAAATTTTCTGTTGACTTCATAAGATTGGCATATGTAGTTTTTTATCACTGTCATAAAAGCATCCTTTATTATTGTCACTACTGGGCGTATGGCAGCAGTGAAGCAAAACTTGTGGCTTTTGACCCAGTACTTCGGGCCCTTTAGTGAAAATTTTATTTCTCCTTAAAATGTATATGGTCATTAGTAAGTCTGTCGACAGATGCATGCATTTGCCCAACGCTTCCAGCGTTGACGTAAGTGCCCCAACTCCAAAAAGGAAAACCCGGTGTAGCTTTCTCATTTTCTTTCCAAGTATTCAAGATTAGATGAAAGCAGGTTGAGTGATAAGTTGCTTCTTCTCAGTATGAAGGTGGATGATGAAAAAATGCATTTTGTAGTGTCTACAGGCCTGTGTTTTTGTAGTCAAGAGGCATAAAGATCGATTATAGGGTGCGAATGAAATGGGGTCCTCATGCTATGTTGGCCCAGTAGTAAAATATTCTAGAAGATAGCCAGGCCGTTATACATATTTCGAGTATGGCTGCAGTATTAAAGAGTCTCGTATAATTTCCTTTGTTCTTAGTTGTATTAAAATATAATGACCTTGCCCTTCAGGTGTGTGCCATACACCAGTGATTCAAAGCGCTAGAGAACCAACAGCTCCAGAGCTTGGTATGTAGAGTATGTTAAAAGTTCTTAGTAAGGTTGCTGCAAATGCACTGCTTGAGCAGAAGCATTGGACCGTCCGCTAGGATTATAGTAAGCTGGAGTTGCTACCATTTGTTGGGGATTTAAGATTAAATTAGAAAATAGAAACATAAGCCAGAACTTCTGTATTTGTTGCTTCTTCTTGTAAATTCCACCCAGTGACGTAACAGGAAACTCGAGGCCCTTGGGAAATTAGTAAGATTGGGACCACATTTCATTTACATTGCCAATAATACAAAGAAACCTGCCTCTAGAAAACCTGTGAGGGGCCCCCTTCATGACGTCAGAGCTTGGAAGCCCTTAGGACCTACGTCCGTTATACCGCTGAATCCATCCTTTCAGACAGCACATTCAGTTTCGCAAAAGAGGCTAAAGTACAGTCCCACATAGAAGGACTTCCATTTATTAACAACCTACAGTCATAGATTTGATATTGTTATTACAAGTAATGAAGATTTTCAGTCTGATGTTTTGACTATTTTTATTAATTTTTCACTTTTTACTCATTGGTCTTAATCCCCTACACGAGTAAAAAATGGCTTTGCCAACATCACTGTTTTCCGTGTAATCGCACATGCCAAATAGGGACTTCGTTGTCGCAACTGCAACACAAGCTACTGTCACCATTTGCTTTCAGAACTATGCTGTATCCTGTTGCATCTTAAATGAGATAGTTGACATGCTTCAGCAACAAGAAAGTCTGTATTTCGGATATATACACCTTGGATCGTCCATGCAATTCCAGATAATTAAGAGCAATCGCTCGTGTAGATATTGGCGCACGTGTGAATTGGTGCTCTTGCATCAATTTCTTTCGGGGATGGACTGATTTTGAAATGAAGGATCATGCCGTATTCAGCTCTTTACATTTTGTACCAATCTCTAAAGACATCGGAATCATAGCTGTAGCAAATTGTAGGATGCACTTGTTGGCACTGGGCGTGCCCTGAGTGTATATTTATGGACATTGTGACAAGAATCACAAGTTGAACCCACTCACTCAAACAAAGTAGATTAATAGCCGCATCATACTTACATCAGGCATGATTGTAGCTCTAGTGTAGCCTCTTTGTACTTTGTAGCACTGAAACGAAATAATCTTGCTTTTCAGAGGAATCTAGTGGACTAATTATTGGAGGCAATGGAAACGGCAATGGTATTTAAATATAATATTTGTTGATATTAGTACATTAATAGAAGTAGCAACAATGCATAATGCATTCTCACAAGATACATACATCCATATATAAATACATACGTACAAATATGGAGATGAATATATACGTATGCATCTAGATACTACACACGGCCATATATATTTACATTTAAAGTGGAACTCCGCCTTAGAGCCACTTCGTTAATGCGACCACTTTTGTTTGGCCTCGACAAATGGCAATACGCAGTCGTTAACAAGTATGGCTGTTGGCCTTTATTACGTTCAACGGCCCCATTTTATGCTCCACAGCAGTACAATTCTCTGTAATTTCACTCCAATAATATGGCCCCTTGTATTTGGCAAAATTTTACTTACATCAAAAAAATCTCATTTCCTTTAAAAGGGAACTTTCATTATTGAAAGCGCTCTATTTTTCTTCCAGTTTGCTTCTTGCTCTGTTGTTCCTTTCAAATCCAAAATTTAATCCTTCCTTGTTAATACGGCTACCTCTTTAATACGGCGAAATTTTTGGCAGTCCATTGGTAGCCGCATTTACGGAGTTCCACTGAATATTGGAATGCCTGATGATGCCATGATTTGTTGTTGATGAGGCTTATGCAAGCTCTTTTGTTGTCACTTAAGCAAAAATTCACAAGTTCACTAACGAATTTATTCATCTTCTTCAATGCCATTTTTATTGACTTTCTATTGTACTTTGTATTCAAAGCTGTTGCTCGTCTCAGCGATTCAGATACACTTATGAGCACAGAAGATAATGTCACAGGTATTTACTAGCATACTTATATGCAAACACGTAATTTGTGAACGCACAGAAAACGCCACCAATATGTTTTTGCTTAGTTTGTCACATCACAGCTCTCATTTAGATTTGAAATTGTTTGGTACAATCTTATTTGGGTGCATAAAACTGGAGTTCTATTGTGCATGAGCAAGTGTTCTTGAGGCCGGAGCTCTTATCTACATATGATTGTGATTACTTTAATTATTTGTTTAGTTGCAGTAGGTGGATTCTCTCAAACTGCTAAATAAATTGCAAAACATTTCGATGCAAGCAATTTCGGTGGAAAAAATTTCAGTGGAAAAATATTCGGTACTCTCCCATCACCGAAATTAAATCCCATCGAAATGTTTTGCACTTAATGTAGTATGCAAGTGAATTGAAATGCGTTTGCAGTCCATGCTCTGAGACAGCCGCGATCGCACGTGCACACTCCCATACACGTGCAAAATCCCCTACACGAGTAAAAAATCGCTTTGCCAACATCACTGTTATCCGTGTAATCGCACATGCCAAATAGGGACTTCGTTGTCGCAACTGCTGAAAGCCTGCATTGCCTCAGTGCCAACACATTCGTCGCCATTATTAATAATAAAGCATGTTTTTAGCTAACTACAACAACAACATAAATGGCGTACTTAAGTGTACGAACCTAAAAAATTCCCATATTTTTTTAATGATAACACAAAATGTAATAATTGAATGATAGTTCAACGTTCATAGTCCAGCACAACATGAAGCTTGTAAAAGATTTGTTACAAAGTACCTTGCTGAAGTACGTTTCTCAACTCCATAGATGAAGCTCCTTTCTTTGTTAAGCAATCAGCCAATTGTTTCTTTGTTTCCAACCATTGTATATTATGGATTTGTCCATTCTCAATAAGTTCTTTGATTCCACTTAATTCTATACGGAGACGTTTTTCAGCCACATAGTTTGATGAATATACTGCTTCAAACAGGGTACTTACAATCTGTAATGCAAACCAACGGCAAACTTTGTGGTTGATCTTTTCCAGTAGTTATCTCGGTGGACAATGTAGCTATAAACACAGCCATGTCAATTGCTTCACACATCGAAATTGTTTCTGCAGCTAGTGTGCTACGTACAACTCGGCATATTTTCTTGGAGTTCCACCAAATGGGTGAGAATTTTCCAGATTTTCCAACAAGAAAAATTATATAACCACCTTAACTACCACCATCAATAAGATTTCCTAGGGCAGCATCACTAAAGATCATCAAGCATAGATCATTGTCATCACCCAAATGTTGATATTTCAGAGTTATTTTTGATGATTTTGCTTTTCCAATGATTTTGTTAACATCATGTATATCCTTCACAGTACATTTTCCAATGTTTGTGGCAATAATACAAGTGTCGAAAAGTAAATCAGGTCGGCTTTGGTGAGTAAGCCATAAAAGCTGCCCAACTTTGGATCTAAGTGCGTGCTTCTCCTTTTCTGTTAATAAATAACTTTTTTCTTGGGCTCTTATAGGATCTACTCTGATAGGTGTCATATTTTCTGTATATCTGTCTTGATTGAAGTAAATGTCTCCATTGATAGATGTTAATTCAATGCCACAGTATTTAAATGCTTTACTTTCTTCTCTTCCGACTTTGAAAGCTGCCCGAATTTTATTGACAACACATTCAAATTGAGCTCCTCCTGACCAAATGAAATCATCAACGTGTGAAGCAAAAATCCCTACTAAGGAGTTTGTATCATCACACCAGTAGAACACGGTAGGATCTAATTTTGACATTGAACCACCATTCTGAAGCATAACTGATTTTACCTTTTTGTACCAATATAGAGAAGCATCACTCAAACCATAGACACATTTGTTGAGTAGCCAGATCCCATTAGAATTTGCCTCTTTAGGTGGCACTACATAGACTTCTCTATCCATGTTTTGTCCTTGTAAGAATGCAGTTTTTATATCCATAGCATGTAATTCCCATTGACGCTGAGCTGTTAGTGCTATTATAAGCCTTAGAGATTCATGGGTACATGTAGGGGAGTCTTTCTGGATATTGGCAGTAAACTCCTCAAATCCTCTTGTTACTAGTCTAGCTTTGGGAATTATGCCATCAGGAGTTGATTTCAAGCTGCAAACCCAACGAGTAGATATGCATTTTTGTCCGACATCTTCCACTTCTATGTATACCTTGTTCTTTTTCCAGCTATCAAGCTCCACAGACTTTGCTTCATTGAAATCAACTTCATTTGTTAATAGTACACTTTCATCACTATTTTCATCTTCAGGCTCAGCTATTTCTAGATCTGACAATTGACTCAAATCCACAGAAATTTCTCCCCCTTCCAATTGTGAAGGGTTACTGATCTTGATATTGTACCAGTTCCTTTTGCTACCAGATGTTTTTCCTGCACGGCTAAGCACGTCAGCTTGAATTTTATCATTACTATTTTGGTCTGTATAGCTGATTCTACACCCTGGTTTGATTGTAATGTTTTGTTGCTTGATAGGATCTCTTCTATGAGTATTGTCCTGGACTTCCATCTGACTTTTTGTACCATCATCTTCCTTCCCATCATTATCATTGAAAGGTTCGGTTTCACTGTCATCCTGCTCAATTGCACTATCTTTCTTGAGTTCGTTCTCATCATCTTCTTTTCTGTCAAGAGTTGCATGCTTGTCTTTTAGCTCATCTGTACTACTGTCCAACAAAGGAGCACTTGGAGTCTACATTTGTGTACTCTTACTAATGTGCCACCATGCCTTACAAAGACAACAGGACCATCCTGCCCAATAACAGTACCTGGACCTTTCCACTTTTGGCTATCTGGTCTTTTGTAATATATTTTGTCACCTGGTGAGAACTCCCTTGGTGATGAGTGGATCTGCTTACGCAATTCTCTTCTAATCCTCTCTGAGCATTCAGCTTTAACAAAGGCCTCCTTGAATGCATGCAGAGCATTTATATGTTTTCTAACATGTTCACTCATAGTGCTTCCTTCTAGTGCAGGAGGCTGATCTATCAGTACAGATGGCAAGTTGGGGTTTCTACCAAACACTAATTGGAATGGACTATACCCATGTACATTCTGAAGGGAGTTTTTGGCCATCAATGCCCAGCTCAGTGCTGTGGTCCAGTCCAGTTGGTGATCATGTCTCACTTTTAATAAAATCTCAGTTAATGTCTGATTGTGTCTTTCTAGTAACCCATTACTCCATGGTGAATATCCTGGTGTTGTAATGACATCAATATTGAAATTTTCTGCCATATATCTTACTTCTTCACTATCAAATTCACCACCCAAATCACTGAATAGGCGTTGAGGTGCTCCATGAATACTTATCCAATGTTTGATAAAGTTCTCAACAACTTTAGATGACTTCTTGGTGTTAGTTATACATCCAGCACTAAACCTGGAGAATTCATCCATGATATGGAGGTACCACAGATTTGGTTCTAATCAGTGGCGTAGCTAGAGGGGGTAGGGGGGCGGCTGCCCCCCACCAACCTTTTCCAGCTGCTTGTCGGAAATTTGTCGGAAAATTTGTCGGAAAGTTAAACACGTGAAAAAGTTTGTCAACAAATATATTTTTCAAGTTTAAACCTTAGGGCCTGTTTTTATATGAGAAAAAACACCTCAGGTAGTGCTTTGTGTAGATTCCACCTCTCGTGAAGTGAAATCTCACTATACCTGTGGTGTGGGTGATTTTATATTTGTCATATAAACGCAATTTGAAAAATACAAAGGATCCTACTGGAAGGTGACATTTTTTGAACTGTTTTTAATAGAACTGCACACTCCTCATATCCATTTATTTCGTAAACAACTCAATTTTGACATTTTTGGCTCTTACCATTGTGACATAATCAGTCAAAACAAAAAGTTATCTTGTTTCAAATATACCTGCTGACACGAACGCTGGTTCAGGTTTCATTTCATTTTAACAACAAAACAACTCTACAGCTGAATATAAATTGCAAAGGAAAATAGTCGGTCAAAGTAAAGTTAAGCGGCAAAAAGTCGAATGCTCCGTTTGTCGTATGTCTTTTGATAGTGACTACAAAAAAAACACAATGAAAAATACCATTGTGAAATGATTGCTGCCCACCGAAGCATTCCATACAAGATTGTTGGGGCTCCGGAAAGTC
>OLMO02000006.1:5588166-5598333 GCA_900291935.2 Cassiopea xamachana | reverse complement strand
ATATACTACAAAAATAGCTATAACAACAATTATATATTATTATTTTCTACAAAAATTGTAGGTTGTTGAATTTCTCTGTTGAGTTTCCTTGCGTGGAGCTCCCTCAGGGTGCTTGCCTTGACGCAATTGAGAGGCTATTCCAAAACTTAGAAAATTTGTAGTCAAACAGGAATAGGTACGAGTTTCATTACTATGGCATCATCATTTTTAAATGCATTCTTGGCAAGTAGGAACAGCATGCCTAAAATTTACTTCAATACCTTGTTAAGAATCGTATAAATTTTCATGCCTTTTGCACAAAATAATCATCCTCCTTAAGAATTCATTAGAAACTGCACTAGAAATACCTAACATTTAGTTGACAAAGTATCTTCTCTAGAAGCAAAATAGAAGTCCTATTTTGGGCAAAATAGAAGCCCTAGGGGGTGCCTCCAAAACGCATGAAAGCGTAAATGGGGGAGTCAAAAATCAATTAATATTTAGCGTACGTACGTTTTGAATGGCTCCTAAACAGTACCTACTATGCTTCACGTTCTCCTATGCAACCACTGGATATACATCTCTTGAATATCCCAAAATTCTGATTTGTAAGCAAATCCTTTCTACCGATCTTAACCAAGCCTGCTGCAAGCCTGGCAACTTTTTCCCTTGGGTATGTGCAGTTGATGAAATCAAGAAATGCCATTGCTAAGCTGTCCTTGTCATCAGATGCTGGAATATCGAGTGCATCGATTGAACTTTTATCTAGGCCAGCATGACTAGCCAATCTTTTCCACAACGGTCTTTTTCGTGGATAGCGTTTTGCTCTAATTAATTTCGAAATATCGTATAGAGCAATGCCACCTAGATCACGAAGCCTTTTTTCACTGCATTGCTTGTAGTTACCTAGTAGCTTCATCAGATCAACATGCTCATTAGGCTGATTAGATCTATCCTGAGTGGGATCTGGTTCCTTCTTCTTTCTCATTTCTTTCTGTACGTAGTTTTCGAACTCACCAAGTGTGCAATTTTGGGCATCCAGATGAAACAGGAAGTTCATAGGTGGATCAAAGCCTCCATGGCAACTACTCCATATGTGCTCAAGCTCATAGACTTCGAGAAGCACCGACATTAATGGAATAATATCTTTTTTATCAAGCTCCACAGAAAAGTCATCCCTGTCGTTATAACTTACTTTTGCTATCAGATGGCTGCAATTTTCAAGGCTCACTGCAATTAAAAGACATCATTAGTAAACTTGATTTTTGACAAGAAGCCTCTCTATCAATTATGACCATGGGCACCAAAAACACTTCTGAACAGTGGGGGCAAGCTTCCAAAAAGGGCATCTTGACAAAATACCCTTTCTAAAACACAATGGCAGAAGGATAGTAGGTTATCAACGATCACTACTCTTGCAATGCTTTCAGCAATGTTCCCTGCTATTTATAAACTTTTTCACACAGCCTTTGTTACGCTTACTAGAGGAAATACGGTATTTGGGTGCAAAAGTTACTGGAAAGTACTTCTTTGGGATTTTGTCTGAGTTCAGTGTAGAAAGAGGAGAACCATTATATTAACCTCTAAAGCAGAATATAACAATAGGTATCAAATGAAATTCAACTCATCAACGAAGAAGTTGTTCAGTAGTAAAAGATTCAACACTACCACACAGCTGTGAGGAGAATGATAACACCAAGTGAAATATTTTCAACTCTTTTTATTGCCTTCACACAAGCAGAGACTGGCCTGAGTTTTTGGGGAAGTGCCCGTATCTTGGAAATCTCCCTCCCCCTGTGTGACTGAATAGCATCAAAAAATTTGAATTTATGCCTCTGAATCTACTCCTAATCTCACAAGCACTAAGGCTGTAATGAAGCTGCACTGAGGTTGGTGATAAAATACCGTGCAACTTCAACGTAAACTGCTTAATTATCTGTTTATCAAGCTTTGCTCAAGATTCTAACTAATAACTTTTAGGAACCGTGGTAGCTCAACCTCTAAGCAATTAACTTCTAAAATAATATTTCAATTCTAGTTGTAGCTAGCATAACTATTACAATGACTTTCCTTCCATCACCAAATGCTCACAGTGTAACCGTAAAACGCTTGATTCATTCCTCTAGTATAAATTGGTACTTACTGCCTACAAACATTTCAAAAATGATTTACTTTCCGCTACAACCTACCTGTAACGATACGCTATTTTTCTTCTCATTCATTCTAAAATACCTTCTCTGCGTCATAACGTTCCTTTTCTACTGACTAGTAACCTCATTTCTTTGTTCGTCATGTTTAGTCTCGCTTTCAGATTTCTTTACATAACCACCTCTTTTTCATACGATTTTAGTATCTCTGATTATGCCCTGACTAATGATTTTTCTTATATTTTCCCAAACACACCTTTCCTGTTCTTCTTAATTTGTATGATTTAGATTTATTCGTAGTTCCTGTTAAAATGCATATATACGCTATAGTTCCCTAAATACTTTTAGTTGTAGTCTACGCGATCAGCTAGCTATAATTCCTTATTCTCTTTCGGGAGTACATGTTTTGATTCAATAAAACATTTGGAAAACGAAGTTCTAGTTTTTTTACCGCTCGAAACTATCTGCCATCACACACCCCCCCCTCTCTCTCTATTAGCAAGTTCAGTGTAGGACTGTATTGAAAAAGGTGGCTGATTGATGAATATTTTACGTTGTCTGATCAAATACAGACATGATGATGATGATGTCTATATTTGATCGAGCAGGGTGGTCTAACGCGAGGTACGTTTCAATGAACAGTTTTCAACTTTCGCGTTCTGCTCGATGCTAAATTGCATGGTAGGAAATTTTCGGCGTTGTTTGAGCATTGTTGATGGAGATCAAAAGAATTCTCAAACATATCATGTTCTGTAAGTGTTTTTCATGTTTGACCACTTCGCCGAACATCTCAGCGAACAAATAACATTTTCAAATAACAAGAAACTTTCCTACCAAAATTTGCTCAGTTCTGCGTAGATTTTGAATATGAATGGATATAGAACTTATTTTATTTAAAGCATCATGAATAAGGACAATAGCAGGATAATAATATTATGAACTTAGCCAAAGTGCAAACTTTTACTGTTTTCAAGAATTTAACAACTCTGCCCCTTATATTTGGTCCTGGCAAATATCATTTTTTATAAGACTATGCTCAATTTTCATCTATTCCATGTTCCTTTCCCACTTTTCCATAAGTCCAGCAGAGCAGTAAAAGTCTGCACATCTGATTTACTTGCTTCTGCGTTGCACGGAGTGGCCAAACGTGACGAACAATTTATAGAATATCAGAGGTGAATGCTAGGCAAAAGTGCGTCACTTTTGAACAAGGCTTGACAAGAAGTACATGTAAAGCAAATATTACCTTGGATCTCTACTGCTTTCAGAGCACCCTTTCCTCTTTCGAGAACATTATCACCACCTCTTCCATTACCTTGATATGCACCTTGGTGAGCAGCGTCTTCTCTGTTGGACATAACATTATTACTTCTTCCATCATCTTGACTTGCACCTTGTTGAGCAGCGTCTCCTCTGTTTAGCATATTATCGCCACCTCTTCCATTACCTTGATTTGCGCTTTGTTGAGCAGCGTCTCCTCTGTTTAGCATATTATCGCCACCTCTTCCATTACCTGGATTTGCTTCTTTTGGAAGACGGTATTCTCGGTTGGGCGCATTATCACTACCTCCTCCATTGTTATGACTTCCTCCTCGTGGAGCAGTATTTCCTCCATTGGACACGCTATCACCACCTCTTGCAGAAAATTCCTTATGATCAACTCTTTCATCATCTTCACTTCCAAATTTCGAAAAAGATTTTTCCTCGTTAGGTAAATCATCTCTTTTTCCACCACCTGGACTCTGTTGATCTTCAACTATAATACGAGAGGAATTTTCGACAGCATCATCATGTGCAACAGTGTCAAATGAAGTTCCATGCTGATGCGATATCAAGCTATTTGGGGGATGCTGGTATCCTACCGATGAAAAGCAAAGTATATGTTTCAGAAACCATAAGAAAGGAAATGATTAATATATTGAGGAAAACAATAAGTTTCTTCTCTTTTTATATCTTATTTCAAGGAATAATAGTTCTTCTTTTTCATTCAAAGTTCTATATAAAGAAGCCTAGAAACAAATCTATTTCTTTGACCTATGAAACCCTTTCAAATTTCTAGTTAAAAATCGTTTTTATTTGAAGACAACTTTTTGCTTGCAGCAACTTGCTTATCTTCAACAAATGTTTTTGCTCGCACCAGCGTTGTCTGCAGCAAATTTTTAAGCAATTTAACAGTGAGCCTTGTGGAACTCCATAGGTTAACGCCTTGAAGGCAAATTGTAACCAAAAGCTTTAATGGCAATCTCATCTTCTTCAATTATCTAGTACTTTTCTTATAACTTTCGCTATTTTTAATATAATTGCCAGCCATAGAACATGTATTTATATATTCATTTCAAAAAGTAGAAAAACAAAAGATTCACGAAAAACGAAAAATATGTAACTATCTTTGTTAGGTATAATGCATTATAAACTTATGCCCTAGGTTTTTAACATGGCCCCTTGGAAAACAGGTTATGGTATCTGAGGGACTACCATGTCTAACACATTAAAACAGCCTGTTGTAGTGGGTGCACTAGTGACTATATTTTGACAAAAATGCAATCAACAAAAATTAGTTTGACCAGATGCGGTGGGGGTATGTAGCAAGCATAGAAAAAGGTCTCTTTTTATTACTGTTATTTATGTGTCTGCTTCTGCAAAGCAGCCAAGGGCTCCTTCCCTTAACTCGGTGTAGAAGCCAGCCCTTGGTCACCACTGCCTCCTCAATATTTGAGTGCTGGTTTTTTGCTTGTAAGAAAGTATTACAAAAGTCACAAAGTCGTCCAAGTGCCATGTCGTTTATTGGGAGGTGCATTGTAAGCAAAAGCAACGAGCATGGTCACAAACGTTTTCTCGCGGCTACCCTGAAATTTTATTGATTCCCTACTTTCTTTGAACTGGTCATGCTGCTCAAGATAATTTACCAAATTTCAAACAAGAAGAATCTGTATAAGAGGGTTATACACCAGTAGTTTCTAACATCATATAGCATGCCAGACAAGCCACTATAAAATCCTTGTGAATGTAGGACCAAATAATTGAAGGTAACGGGTACGATTTTGAAGGGTTAAAGGGGCATAACCATCAATACAGCTGATAAAAGGTGTGGCCAAAGTTTATTCTAGCATAGCTTACCTATTTTTTGTCCTTCATCTGACAGAAGTTGTCGTAAATATTCCGTCTTTTCCTCTTCTTCGTTCACATGTTCAGTCAATTCCTCTGAAAGACAAGATCATTTCACTTCAATATCACTGAGTATTAGAGAGCTAATGCAGGATTGCTAGTGCTACAATCAAACTTTGTGTATAAACTATTTTGCTAAGTCGGTAGGCCAATATTGATCAGAGATGTACCACGGCAAATTCCTTTTGGGAGTTGCTTTACAGGAATTGGGGCACCTATGACTAAAAATGAAATAAGATTGTACCAAACAACTTCCAATCTAAATGAGAGCTGTGATGTGAAAAACTACGCAAAAACATAAAGTAACCTATCGGTGGAATTTTCTGTGCGCTCACAAATTATGTGTTTGTATAGAAGTATGCTAGTAACTACTTACCTTCTGTGGTCATAAGTGTATCTGAATCGCTGAGATAAGCAACAGCTTTGACTGCAAAATACAAAAAATTCCATTAAAATGGCATTGATGAAGGTGAATAAAATCGTTAGTGAACGTGTGAATTTTTGCTTAAGTGACAACAGAAGAGCTTTCGTAAGCTTCATCAACAACAAGTCATGGCATCATCAAGCATTCCAATATACAGTGAAAATCCGTTACTACAGCCAACAATGGACTGTCAAAAGTTGGCCGTATTAAAGAGGTAGTCGTATTAACGAGGAAGGATCAAATTTTGGATTTGAAAAGGGTCCAAGTTAACATAAAATTCCTAAGCACCTATGTTCTTTAGTAGACATTTGGGAATGTAGATAAAATTTCAAAACCATGTTAAATCCCCACGGCACAAACGAAACGAAGCAAAGGGCAGGGAATTAATTTTACTCTCCAAAACAGGATTATTGAAAAAGCTGTGCGTTCAAATGGTTCATACGGGATGAAAGTCTTTTGTGCTTAAAGATTTACGGGGCAAGAGAAATATTTTAATCTTCTGAAAAGTAAATATCTCTTTATGAGATACTCCCTCCAAACAGTCATGAGTTTGAAATTGAAAGAAAGAACAGAGCAAGAAGCAAGCAGGAAGAAAAACAGAGCGCTTTCAGTAATGAAAAGTTCCTTTTTAAAGGAAATGAGAATATTTTGATGTAAGTAAAATTTTGCCAAATACAGTGGGCTATATTATTGGAGTGAAATTACAGAGAATTGTGCTACTCAGGAACAGAAAATGTGGCCGGTGAGCGTGTTAAAAGCTAACAGCCCTACTTATTGCCATTTTTCAAGGCCAAACAAAAGTGGTCGCATTAACGAAGTGGCTCTAAGGCGGAGTTCTACTTTAAATGTAAATATATATGGCCGTGTGTAGTATCTAGATGTATACGTATATATTCATCTCCATATTTGTACGTATTTATTTATATATGGATGTATGTATCTTGTGAGAATGCATTATGCATTGTTGCTACTTCTATTAATGTACTAATATCAACAAACATTATATTTACATACCACCGCCGTTTCCCTTGCATCCAATGCTTAGTCCACTAAATTCCTCTGAAAAGCAAGATTATTTCGTTTCAGTGCTACAAAGTACAAAGAGGCTAATATAAGACTCACTAGAGCTACAATCATGCCTGATGTAAGTATGATGCGGCTATTAATCTACTTTGTTTGAGTGAGTGGGTTCAACTTGTGATTCTTGTCACAATGTCCATAAATATACACTCAGGGCACGCCCAGTGCCAACAAGTGCATCCTACAATTTGCTACAGCTATGTTTCCGATGTCTTTAGAGATTGGTACAAAATGTAAAGAGCTGAATACGGCATGATCCTTCATTTCAAAATCAGTCCATCCCCGAAAGAAATTGATGCAAGAGCACCAATTCACACGTGCGCCAATATCTACACGAGCGATTGCTCTTAATTATTTGGAAATGCATGGGCGATCCAAGGTTTATGTATCCGAAATACAGACTTTCTTGTTGCTGAAGCATGTCAAATATCTCATTTAAGATAAAACAGGATACAGCATAGTTCTGAAAGCAAACGGTGACAGTAGCTTGTGTTGCAGTGTTAGGTTCGTACACTTAAGTACGCCATTTATGTTGTTGTTGTAGTTAGCTAAAAACATGCTTTATTATTAATAATGGCGACGAACGCGTTGGCACTGAGGCAATGCAGGCTTTCATGGTAGCAGAGGGTAGTTCAAGAAAACGAAATTGATGAAACTTTGCGTTGATATATACGATTATACATTGAAAAGAGAAGTAGCAAGAGTGTTAGCTTTTCAAAATGGCGGCCGGGTATAAGAATCCACCGAAGTTTGAGGAGGACTGTTATGAGAGGTGGAAGAATGAGCTTGAGATTTGGCAGCTGGTGACAGACCTGGAGAAGAAAAAGCAAGTTTTAGCAGTTACGTTATCTCTCACAGGAAAAGCTCGTGAAGCTGCACTGAATATTAAAGCCGAAGATTTGAATAGCGATGAAGATATGAAAACTTTGATACAAACACTCGATAAATTGTTTTTGCAAGAGACTATTGATAGTGCTTATGATGCCTACAAAAATTTTGATGGTTTTAGGAAACCTGGTGCTATTCACATAAATGATTATATAGTAGAATTTGATCAAAGGTATCAGAAAAGTGTGAAGCATAAAATGACGTTACCTGATGCAGTATTAGCTTTTAAACTTTTAGACAATGCTAATCTTAGTAATCATGAAAGGCAGTTAGCAATGAAAGCGTGTACAGACCTAAGTTATGATAAGATGAAGTCAGCAATGAAGAGAATTTTTGGACAAAATAGACACAGTGATCAAAACAACTCAAGGAGTGCTGCTTGTGTAATTAAACTAGAATCTGCCATGTACACTGAATATAGAAGGCCAAAAGAACTAAGAAGTAGCAAAATGAAAAGCATGAATCCATTGAACAAATTTGGCAAGCCTACAAAGTGTAAAATATGTCAAAGTATATTTCACTGGTCGAAGGAATGTCCTCACAATGCCTCTTTGGTAAAAATGACTGAGCATGAAGACAAAATGATGATATTAAAGGCAACTTGGAGGAGTGCAATATCACACTGTTTACTGAAAATAGAAAACTTGAGAATGAAATTTTTGTTGTTGAATCTATGAATTCTGCAGTAATAGATACTGCTTGCACCCAAACAGTGTGTGGAGAAAAATGGCTTCATCAATATGAAATGAATATGAAAGATGGAGAGATACAATCCTCATTCAGCAACAGGTCTTTCCGCTTTGGTGATGGACAAATTGTAAAGTCTTTCAAGCAAGCTGTACTACCAGCAAAAATAGGTAGTACAAAATGTAGCATCAAGACAGAGGTAGCCAAGGCCAATATACCCCTTCTGTTGAGTAAAGAATCATTAAAAAGAGCAGATACTGTGCTAGATTTAAAGAATGATACAGCTGAAATGTTTGGAAAACCCGTGAAACTACGTTTCACTTCCAGTGGGCATTATTGTATTGACATATCTAATGATGGAAATGAAGAACATAATGTACCTGAATCTATTGTTTTATTGTTTGATGAAAGCATGGGTGAAAATGAGAAAAAGAAAATCTTAATTAAATTGCATCAGCAATTTGGACATTGTTCTGCCAATCGATTAAAGCAATTATTAAAATCAGCTTGTATTAATGATGATTGCACATTAAAACTGCTTGACCAGATTGTGGATATCTGCTTAAAACATAAGAAACCTACTCCACGACCAACTGTTGGTTTCCCACTTGCCAATGACCACAATCAAACTGTTGCTGTAGACCTTCATGAATTAGAACCAGTGGCGTAGTTACGATTTGGCAGTGAAGGGGCGAAACCCGGACAAATTCCGACGAAATTTAGGGATGTTGTGTTGACAAGTTTTCTGACAAACACCTTTGAAGTTCGGTTGTTGCCCCCATTTATACGTCGTATTAAAGGGTCGTTGTTTGTTCATGAATTTGTATACTTCTCTACTATTAGCAATTTTAGAAGCCGATATGATAAAATAAGAGCAAAGCTTGCAGGTTGTAGTAAAGCTGACAATCAACCTGGGTACAAAAGCCAAATAATTAACCATAGAGAAATACTCAGGAAATACTCAACCATAAAAGACTATATTTCGTTAACTGTCCAAATATAACATTTCTTCAGGGCATATATATGTGGAATGTGGAAGCATATAAAAATGATATTTAAGTACAGCGTTTTACAGAATTAGTGTCCAAAAATCTTCCTGGATTTTTCTTGCAAAAACGGTTCTTCAAGATCTCTAATTGTTAAATCTGCAACAACTTCTCTGTTGATCGATATGACAGCAAGGTCTGAAATCCTTTTTTCAGACATTGAACTTCGCAAGTATGATTTCACTCGCTTTAAACAACTAAAAGCCCTCTCATCGTGTGCAGATGACACAGGCAAAAAGAGATAGTTTTAGCAGTGTAGCGATACTCTCAAACTGATCCAGAAGACAATTCTTGATAAGAAAAAGGAGGAGATCTTCGTGGTCCCTCGGAGCAGCTTCACCATCACTAAACTCCCACGCATTGAGGAGAGCGTGTATGTTTTCGTATTCTTTTAGAACCATTTCCTTCGAGCCCAGGTCCTTTCTATAGAATTCTGAAAGAACGTTCAGTTGCTCCAAACGTGATTTTGCTGGAAATTTCTCTGTGTTGTCAATTAGAGTAGCTGGAGATAAACATTTAAGAGCATTGATTATACCAACTGTCGTATCACTGAACCTTGCCTTGAGATCATTAATTATAATATCCAAAACAGAGTAATAGATCTCAACCTTGAATCTTTGAATTTGGTCAACAATTGGATCATCAGTGGCCATTGCATCACGAACGGTTTTCCTTCTTGAAATTCTTCGCTGTTCAAAAGTTGCAGGGATTCCAAGAGATTCACACCGCTCTTTTGCTTTGGCTATTATCG
>OLMO02000006.1:5509726-5536930 GCA_900291935.2 Cassiopea xamachana | reverse complement strand
GTGACTGTTTACAAAATTTGACAAGGTATGAGCTGCAATACGTAATAGATACTGGTACTCACCATTCCTGAACTTGGATTTGCCTCGCAAATCAAGCCAAAAGAGTTTGTGGTAGCAGTCCATCGGGGTCATTGGCCTCGACATTTTCTTTATCTTGGGCATCCGAATCGTCAGCTAGTGGCTCTCCGTGGCATGTACCTATTACCCTACACGTTGTACAAGTAGTAGTAGGTCTGGCTGTGCAAGCACACGGTCATCATTGCCATCATCTTCTAATTGATAATCAATAGCTTCATCATAAAATGACAATTCACTGTCGCTGTTTGCTATTTTACTGAGCCGTAGCACGCCAAGACGAGAAGCTTTCTTACGCTTTGTTTATCAACTGATATAGGCCTAGAGAATGCACTCGGCAGTGCTTCCACTTTGAAAAATAAAATTTCCTTCCAGCTTTGACATTATTTCCTTTAATTTCCTTCCCAAAAGTTCTAAATTTCCTTCCAATTTCCTTCCACCGTGGGCCAACAAAGTTATCTTAAAATTAGTTAAAATGGCCCTAAAATGACGCGTAAACAGCTCTCAGTGTTTCGTGCATATATTAAAATAGTTTTAAATGATAATTTGTGTAAATTATGCTATGCTGCTGTTTAATTATTTTGATTTGAGCTTGACGCAGACACAAGAAGAAATTAAATATGTTTGAATATTGATGAACAAAACAAAAAAGTTGATTTTATTGCAATTTTTTAACAAAACAATTAAGCGAGATATTAAAAATATAAGAACATGGAATAAACAACAGAGGAAATCAAAGCAAAAATAATTGTTTTTATTGTCAATGTAATTGTTTCAAGGCGATCTACAAATCTTGCAAGTAAGCTTTTTTTAGTTCTTGGGCCTCCTCATATGTTGCATTTGCCTTCATTCTGGAAGCTAGATTTTACAATTCGAGCGGGTAGTTGTTGACAAAAACAACTCAAAACTATATTTTTCTCCTTTATGTAGCAAATTTTCGAATTTCCTTAATATTCCTTATATTTTACTCAAATTTCCTTCTTTTTCCTTCTAAATTCGATTTCCTTCTGATTTCCTTCTGAAGGTTAAAATTTCCTTAAAAAAGGAAATTTCCTTCCAAGTGGAAGCACTGGCACTCGGTTTGATCCTCGTTATGACATCACGCAATGGCTATCAAAATTCGCACCTAGTGCCTCAAAACAAACGCTAATTTCTACACCTTTCTCGCCAGTAAGAACAAAACTAATATGATATTCATGCATTGGAAAGACCGAAGTTTCGATTTTAGCTAAAAAAGTATATTCGAAATTTTCGATGCATAAGCACTTTAAGCAGGTATATTGACGTTAATGTTGACTTCCTACTGATGAGAATCTTCAATTATAAATACTTTTCTTGGCCCGTTAAACAAAATGGTCAATTAAAACAATGTAGTTTATACGAAAACGTCGGAAGAAGTCAATGATAATGCTCCAAAAATGAAGAAGGACACAAATTGATCACAACTGGATACAAGAGAAACCAGGCTGCAAAAGGACATTTCATCCAAATCCAAACGGAATTTTAGCAGAAGGGGCATGAAGCAAAACGAGCCAAGAACAGTATTTATAAGTAGAAATTCTCAACTAAGGAAAATCAATGGCGAGACACTATGCAGGAATCGCCATAGCGTAACTGTAAAGCCAATGCCAGATGCAAGAATCGCGAGGATGAAAAATTTGGAGACCGAAGCTGACACAAATGTAGTGGTTGTCCTCGTAGGAACCTGTAACATACAGAAACAAACGAGTCCAGAAAAGCTGGCAGAAGAAATTATAAGTACATTGTGTGATGTGAAGGTAAATCTGCCGAAGGCACAAGTTGCATTTTCAAGTATTCTTAAACGAAATTACGATCTAGGACGCAATGCCAAAGTACTTTAACGTTAGTAAACTCCTTGAAGAGAAACTCCTTTTCAGTAGGATGGATTTCATTAATAATGACAACATGGGGTAAGGTAATGTTTCGTTTAACGGCCTTCATGTTGACGAGGGGGGTGTAAAAATGCTAGTATCAAATTATAGTAAATATATAAGATATTGCTTGGGACTTCAGGGAAGTGCTAATTACTCCGCTGCTGTAGAGAAAAAGGGGGTGAAAATATCAAAGTTGAACGTAGCATCACTAAGAAGAACAAAATTGAAGTAGCCAAGTAAGAGCATCACCTAGATAGTCTAGGTCTCAATAAAACAAGGCTATCTATAGACATATTCGATAGTGAGCTTTCACTTGAGGGATTCGATATTTATGGACACGATAGAGGCACCTCAGGGGAAGGCGTAGCTATTTACATTGAAGACACTATGTCCAATCACGAAAGAGAGGATATTCATGACCACAATTTAAAGATTATAGTGATTGAAGTACCCAGCAAGTCTTGCATTTTTGTTGCCTCAAGAACAGAACATGAATGAATTCAACAAATAGTAAGACCATGCCGCGCTAATTCAACATCCAACAAAAAGCAGGAAGACTTACAAGAAAACGAATGTCTGCCAGAAACGAGGCAGCTCAGCATAATACAACACCAAGCACGTAAAATGTTACATGGTTCTTTGTTGATATCGACCACCAACCGAAACTATTGATAATTCCACCTTTGAAGCTTTGACAAAAATTACAAAATTGTTAGACGCAGAAGGGAAGGAGATCATACTTATGGGTGATACAAATTGTGACGCACTTTTAAAGATTGTGGTTAAGAGACATTTAAAATGCACTTATCAAGACCATAGGCTGATTTACCAAGGGTATAGGGGGATGCAACATCCCCCGATATTGTCATACCATTTGATACATCCAGCAATATTTTCGTAAAATATTTACTGTATTTTGTAGTAATAGGATTGCTTTTATAGAGAAGGCTTTAGGACTCTTTGGAAAAAAGGAAATAAACGAAGTTGAGAAATTGGCAAGACTTCTTTGTCGAGACACCTGATGGATGCAGTCCCCAACACCTTTCAAAGTCCTGTACCTATTCCCAATAATCATCTCTTAAATCTGTTCTTGATGAAGAAATATCATGCAATTTTTACTTACTTTATGGCACCAAAGTAGAGGGGCCCAGATTGCAAATTTTTGAAAATTTCACCACCCATTTCTATTTATTACACACTTTCCCACTACCAAATGAGTAATTTTGAAGGAAATTCAACCACCATTTTGCTCACACCCTAACGTAACCTAAAGATTTCAAAGTTTTACAAAGACTAAGTAAATGAAGTGCATTAGTTTTGCAAATGCAAATCAATGTTAACAAATAAGGCAATCAAAACAAGCTATACACAATTTTCGTCAGTTTTTCGCAAGTGTATTTTTACCCAAAACTGTGTTTTAAACTCAAAGAAGTTCTAGCTGAGCCATTGAGGATGATTTTTCATTTAATCTTTAATAGAACTGACCTTGCCAAAGGTATAACAAGCAAGTGCTTGTGCAATCCATAAGAAACGGAGTAATTGTGAACCAGAAAATTGCGGGTCAAAACTTTTACATGTGTTGCATCCAAACTATTTGAACAGATAATTAGATAGCATATGTTTGAGTTCCAGAAGGATAACAGTCTCTTGAGTGAAATAATATGGATTTATAGTGGCAGATCAACTGTATCTCAATTCTTAACAGTGCCAGCAAAGTGACGACAGATTATTGATGAAGGGAATTCTGCGTTGTTTATATGGATTTTGTGATATGCATTTGAGAAAGTTCCACACAATAGATTAATTCAGAAACTTGCAATCTATCGGATAAGTGGAACAGTACGTGACTGGATTGAAGACTTTCTTTCAAAAAGAGAAGAGAGGGAAGTAGTAAAGGGCACAGCTTCACAATGGTGCCATGTGACTAGTGGTGCTTCCCAGAGCAGTGTCCTGGAACAGCTTCTTGCTGTCACCTATCTAAATGATTTGCCAGCATATCTGGATTCTGATGCATATCTCTATGCTGATGACGCAAATCTTTTTGAAGAAATAGCTTGTGAAGCAGACAGGATGAAGCTACGATCAAGTTTGCTCAAAGCTGAAGAATGGTCTAATGATTGGTTGCTCCAGTATAATAAGATTGCTATGCGCTATCTATATGGAATAATGTTAACAGTGTCGTATATAAGCTGGTTAAGAAGGACACAGAAATTTAATTCAATTTGATTTAAAAAACTTGTCTATGCATGATTACATTTAGTAGCCTGGTTTACAATTGGCTGTGTGAAAAAAGAAAACCTAATTACAATATAAGATATCTAAAATAATATGATCTGCATATGTATAAATAGTTACAGTGCAATCAAAAAATAAACTAAAAGAAGACAAGCTAACCCATGCAATTAATCTTGGAATCTTTCAAAGATGACTTGAAGCAATGAATAGGGAGCGCTAGTTTTTTTCTTAAATCAAGATTGTTCCACTTTTGCTCCATGAAAAGCAAAGGATTTTTGCCCATATGACGTTTTGATACGGGATATTAGTAGATCAGTCACAGAATTCCGAATTTCACGTGTGTTATAGAAATAGAATTAGAAAACACCAGATGTGAAAGGACACTGGGGTCCTTTAAGATTCAAAGTTGAATTTTGATCCACATATCGTTTCTGTTGTTATGAAAGCCAATGGTAGGATGGGGGTAATACGGAGGACTTATAACTTTAGATAGAGGCATGTTTCTTTTGCTGTTCAAAGCAATTGCTCGACCGAATCTGGAGTGTGCCAGCTCCGTTTGAAGCCCCCACCGCAAGCGGCAAGTTAAGTTACTAGAGGATGTACAGAGGAGGTCAACAAAGCTTTTGCCAGTATTGACAGAACGTATTTACGAAGAGAGATTGCGTCAACTAGATTCCCCTACCTTAGCCTAACGCAGGCAAGAGAGGATATGATTGAAATGTACTGGTTGATTACTGGCAAATACGTCTTGCAAGTGTCCTATGTTTGTTAAGACAACAACATACTACAAGAAGCAAGAGGTCATCAGCTAAAATTGCAGTAAATTGATTTAAGGAAGCATTTTTTCCAACCGCATTACAGTAATGTAGAGTGATTTACCACAAGTGATCACTGCAAAATTAGTTAAACAATTTGAAAAACAACTTGACTTATTTGGGAGGGAACAGCCTTTTAAGTTTAGCTATCCTGCATGCTACAAGTCACTCCATCAATTCCTATTTTTAAGTCTATAAGTAATGGAATTTACTTCTCACACCAATCATCACTCCTAATGCACATCAGGCTCTGGTTATTGTTTTTTATAAATTTTGTTTTCTTTTTTAAGGGGGGGTTCTCTCTCTCTCAATTAGATAACCTATTTAGAGAGCTCCTCTTTAATCTATCAATCTTAAATACTATCTTGTGTAGTATCTTGTTTCTTTTTTTCTTTTTATAAATGTCATAACATGTTTTCTTTCAATATTGTAAGATTGATTAGCATCCTATTTCATTTTGTAAATTAGTTGTTGTTTCCTGTCTTCCTTAAGTTTAATTTTTGTGTGGTATAGTATATTGTAAGTAGTTAGCTGTAATATTATTGTATTTTGATAACTGTATTGAAGATTGATTGATGATTGAAATTGAAAGTAAAATTGAACTGTGAAACTACATGCATTGGCGCTTCATCTATTTACCATCCTATAATTTTCAAGGTAAATAATTTTGAAGGTAGCCTGTAACTACTGGCTTGTGCAGCTTGGGCAACTGTGCATCTATTGCAACTAACTCTTATTGAAAAGAGCAATTTTGATAAAAACAAGAGCCTGAAATTTGGTGGAAAATCAAGAACATTTTCTGTGCAACTCTGAGGCTGAAGCACTGTCGTAAAAGGTGGTTTTTGACAACGATGTATAAGCTTCCATTAGCATATGGGCATGACATGTCCTTAATCTGAGGAGAAGTGACCGCGTAGCCGGGTATTTGATGCATCTAGCGAAGCTAGATACCCTGCTAGGATTGTTTTTTTAAACTTGTGTATAACTTTTTCAAGGAAAAACATCGATAGGCAAGACAGGCCACGTTGGATGTAGTATTTGGCTAATGCCATGCACCAATGAGTTAAGAAAAAATAAAAAAAATCCAGCCTAAAAATCTGGGAAAAATTGAGAACAGCCAGTCTGACCCTCACTTTTACCGGTTCTTATAAAAAAGAGTATAATGTATATGTATGGGCATCCAATAGAGGCCTTGCGCCTGCGGATGGAATTATCAGTAATCAATAATAATCAATATATAAGAAAGTAACAAATACAAGAACACCCATGTTTTAAAAACAAGTAGGTTTATCTAGAAAGATTAAGTCATGGTGAAAATTTATACCTTATATTTATACAATATTAAAAATTAACTGTTATGATTTTGAATTTTTGACTCCAATACTGTTTGTGGAGCATTGATCCTTACATCCATTGACAACCCTCCACTCTATGCCCTTTTAGCAAAAATGTCTACCCTCCCTCCTTATTATACCCACCTACTATTACATTTGGATCAAATTTCGCAATTCATCGTTTTGATGTTGTGTGTAGAGGGAGTGTAACACAATTTAGACGATTCGAAAATTTCGAACATTTTTAGGTGCTATAAATGTATATAAAACATTCGTAAAACAAACAACACTTCCAAATTTGACAGGCAAGAGGCCTTGGCCGAGTTACTCTCAATGGGCCTAAAGTAGCTTGCGTACTTCTTTCGTGTGGACAAAGTAGCAAATTATGATGGACCTTAATGGAAGCATTTCTGATATAAAGATGGAGCCGAATGACAGTGGGATGTTTGATTCTGAGCCTGAGGCTTCAGATGATAGTTTTCCGAAGAGGAAGCAATCACACATTTTGGCAGAACAAAAGAGACGCGATGCTATAAAGCGGGGATATGATAGCCTGATCACTGCTGTCCCTGGGTTTTCCGCATCCTCAATTGAAGGCAGAGGACAAAGTAAAGTGAGCAAGGCACAAGTGTTGCAAAAATCTTTGGAATACATCCAGCATCTATTGAAAGAAAAGCAGAAACAGGACGAAGAACTTGAAACTCTCGACAAGGAGATGAAGGCATTGGAAATCATGAAAGAGAACTATGAACAGCTTGTTAACGAAAGTCAAGTAGAAATACGAGAAAAGAACGAAGTGTCAGAAGAGGATAAATTGAATGTCTTTATGAGAATAAGTGAACACCTTTGGGTGTCTTACAAGGATGTAGTATCCACCTCAACATTCAATGCATTCTCTAGTTCATTATTTGGATGGCTTGAGAAGTACTGTAAGCCCCATGTACTCAAAGATAATGTAGTGGAATCTATGAGAACAACTTTCTCAGACAGATGAGGAGAAGTATATTTATTTGTGTAAAGAACTTTGTATGACATTCTATTTAATTACATTGGGCCAATGGAAAGAACTCTATAGAGCTCTTAATCTTGCAACAAGACATTTGCCATGTATTGAAGTAATTTGTGTCCAATCAGTTGAGCAACTTGCTTTTGAATGGCCACTTTTGTGCCAATCAAAGCAAAGAACTATTGAAGTGGTATGGGTAGCCACTATGGCAGTGGTTTTCAACTGGGGTTCTCCAGAACCCTAGGGTTCCATCAGTACATTCCAGGGGTTTTACCACAGCACAAAAAAGCGGCAACAGTCTTTTACATACTTAACAGCTTTTTTTGACCGACACTCATCAGAGTTTGAAAATGTCAGATAGTGACCTAAAGGTTAACTGAAATATATACCCAGGTGTGTTTAATTCGATAGGATGCGTCTAATTGGCCCCAAGTGTGACCAATTAGGACCTATTAACATTATTTACTTTGACGCATCCTATCAAATTAACCGCATCTGGATATATATTTCAGTTAACCTTTAGGTCACTATCCGACGTTTTCATACTCTGATGAGTGTCGGATGAAAAAACCTTGTAAGTTTGTAAAAGAATGTTGCCGCTTTTTTGTGCTGTGGTAAGGTTCTGTAGTACCAACAGACTATTTCAGGGGTTCTTCCAGAAGCTATATAAATGCTAGGATCAACAGTATGTTTTAGCTGTCCTGTGCAGAAATGTGAACAGGGGTTCTGTGAGCCGCCAGAATGCATTCTTGCGGTTCCTCTCCACCCAAAAGGTTGAGAACTACTGCACTATGGCATGCTTTCAAGTATCGTCTCTATCAATGAAATGAATATTTCATCATCAGGAGCAGTGGAGTGTATTGCATGGTGCAGAGGCTGCCCATTATGAAATTTAGCTCTGTTCTTTCCTTGTTTGCCATAGAGGCAGGACCATACCTTTAGGAAAGTGGCTACACCGCTAGCTTCACAACCCTGAGAATATGACTTTGATATGAAATAGCTTACCACCAAGTTCAGTGGATATCACAAGAAAGTTTGTAAGAATGTATATCAAAATTAGATCCATGTAATTTCTTAAATACAAAGAACTGTGACAATCAGTTGAAGATAAAGTGCACCTCCCATATTGCCAAAATATGCAATGAAGCAAATAAATAAGTTCCTTTTATATAAGGGGCAACAAAATTAGCCACTAGTAACAAAATCTGTACAGATTTGATAATCATGAATAAGTCAAAATCAATATGTGTAGTGTTCTGTGTATTTTGGGAGCTTTGGAAAGATATTTAAGTTAAATAGTCCATCATATGGAAAAAGTGTATCTTCAAGCTCCAAAATAAATAATGGCTGAAGAACTCTTTCACAGAAAATCGGCAACCTGTAATAGAGAAGCTGAAATCAGAAGTCATGTATAAAGATGAATAAATAAAAATATTGTATGTCCAATATATCCAATACAAATATATATTTATGATTTGCTTTTAATGATGATTGACTTGAGTTTGCAGGACATGTTTTGGTTCATTTAACAATCATCCTGAGATAGAGATAAATATTATTGCATATTACTCCTTATCCAATGCAGGATGTTTCTCCTTGAAAATATGTACTACCAGCTCCACCTTCTTGAAACACCCCTGCTTGCTACTTTTTCTGTTGTAACATATTTGATGATGAAATGCACAAATTTAGGGAACCTGAGATGTTGAATGAAATTGTAATCCAGCCATCTTGTGTATATTTATCAAGATATTTACATGCGCTAGTGTGTAAAGAACATTAACTTGTGGTGATGTGAAGAATAATTGTACATCAGTTGTCCTTGCTCTGTTATCTAAGGTCATTATGCAATTCTTTGATGAAACACAACAACTTAGATTTTGTTGAATCTAGACAAAGTAGTTGCAAGCAAAATGCAATCCAACCTGGTCTGCTGTTATTAACTTCACCCCAGCATCAACCATCTTCTTTCTAGCAGATGCTATTGACTCATTTGAAACACCTTTGCATGCATCCTCTATGACATAAGTCTGGAAGCCATGTTCTGCAGAGTCAACTGCACTATATAAAACACAGAAGTCAGTAGCAAGACCACAAATAAATACTTGAGATATCTTTTGTTTCATTAGAATCACAAACAACTCTGTCGTGGAATATTTGCCATTATCCCAAAAAGCTGAATAGCTGTCAACATTGTGAACATTTCCCTTGCGAATGAGTATATCAGAATCATCAACCTACAAAAACAAAAATAGCTAGAATGCATTTTGATACATGTTGGTGCATGAGGCATGAGTATTGAAGTAGAGGGGATTTTTAATATATACTAATGGATGCTACCTCTACCTTAATCTTGCTGCTATAGTGTATGGTTGGACAAATAGCAGGTCGTAATGTGTCACACTCCTACACCCCCTTCTTTGGTATAATCCCTATTCCAACTATTGATACATAAACAAACTCCTATGCCCCATTCCTACAACCCTTATTAAAGTAGTTGATACAATCAAAGCAACAAATTCCTAGGCTAACAATACTCATGTTAATAATCTGCACTTGTAAACTAATAAACATCCTGAGATGTAAGGTTGTTATGATCTGGATGATTTGACATGGTACTCTCCCACCAGTGGCACAACAGAGACACTTGGGAGCCCATAAGAATTCAGTAGGATTGGGGCCCCATCTTAATTTCCCCAAAATAGTGCAATAAATGTATCTTGAAAAACTTCTGGGGAACCCCTTCAAGACCTGAAAAGCTTGGGGGCCCTCAAGAGTTGCCCTAACCCCAGGCTATGTTGTTCACACCACAGGAACTAACAGGAAGCATATACATGGGTCATTTCAGAAAGAATACCTTAAGATCAGCATGCAACTTTGCACCCCAACTTTCTTGTTCACAGTGAACAGGCCATAGGGTTTGCTCCAAAACAGCATCACCATCAAAAACAACAACATCATACACATTTGCCTCTTCAGCTTTGATCTTTGATGTCTCATGGATTGGATACTTATGAACATTTACATGGTATGAACAGTGATTTGAAGGGTGCCAATCCATTGTTAAAACTGATAGATCAAACTTGAACTTTTGCTTTATTTTATTGATTACTGGTACAGCATCTTCACCATCTTGTTTGGCTGGTAGATTCTTCAGAGCCAATGTTCCAGAAATGAAATCATTTTGTACATCAACAACTATCAATGCTGACTTAGTGGAAATGTCCTATAGTATATAATGCACAATAATACAAAATATGATATCTCAAAGTATTATATATAAAATGTAGAAAGCAATACTGATTGAGGACACTGTATTTCAGAAGGTGGAAGTAGAACATGACCTGTATACACAGCTCAATACTGAAAACAGGGGTGCAAATGAGTGGAGTGGGTGTGGAGTGGTGTCACACCCCCTAATAATTTCCAAACCCAGTGTGATCCAGCCCCATTCAGGCTGCATAAGTATTGAACCTCTGTTTATCACGCACAAAACCAATCACTTTTCTGTTGGTACTTTGCTGTATAGTAGTAAAACATATAGTGTGCGTATTTCATAGTTAATCTATTTCATAGAATAATTAAGGAGTGCTGATCAGCCCACTGTGTTTTCAAGAAGTTCATCCGCTTCAACATCATTGTCAACATGACACAAGGGTATCAACTTTGTCATTTATGTTGAGTATACAAGGAAACACCCCCCCAACAATAGGAGCTTGAGAAAATTCAGGGAAAATTGGGTCATTAAATAGTTGACATCAGGTAATTTCTGAAGAGCTAAAGGCTACATGATACTTGTACAACAGTTGAAAGAGCATATAGTTGAAAGAAGCATTTACTGTATTTGCAAAAGCCAGTTGCAAAACAGCATATTCCAGCCATCTAAAAACCTTCATTTTGACAATTTTCTCCAGGCCCAACCATGCTGGGCCCATAGTAGACTCAGGATATGAAAGGATATTTTATGTAAATTCTGCTTAAAAGATTAATAAATTGTTTCTCCTATTTGTAAAAATCAAATTCACAATAAGGCAATTCCATATAACGGACATGCAGTTCAATGAAAGCTGCTATGTTTTGCCTCAAATTCATATTTATTTATAAGTTACATTTCAAAAAGACTTCCTTAAATTTTCACTCAATATGACCAAGTTTTATTTCCACTACAACTGAAATTGCTTGTTTACTTGCTGTTTGACTTATTGATATTTTTGTAACTGTAACGGACATTACATCAGAATATCACCAAATGTTAGTGCACTTTTTCAAACTGCTAACTCAATGTAATCTCAGACTCTCTCAAACCATTTTAGCTGAATGTGAATTACAGATATGTGAAATTTGTGAAAAGCAATGGTTATTTGTTTCTAATGCACTCCAGTTTCGGGCAAACTTATGAGTTTTGCATAACGGACATTACAGATTTGGTGTAACGGACATAACAGGTTGTGACAGTGTAATAGAAAAGTTGAAAAATTAGAAAATACTGCTTTTGAGGCTGTGTTGACACATTTGAAAGTCCCCACTATTATTGGCCTACTGGCTGGGGGAATTATGGGGTGCATGGGCCTCCATGACACCTTTTCATGGGGTCCCAAAGTGACCCACTAAAAGCAAAAATGTTGAAAACTCCACAATTGTGATGTTTACGTGTAGAATTGCCCAATAACATTCTCCAGCCATCTGATAACTATTTTGGAAAATGCTTTCCTGGTTCCACCCATGTTGGGCACTGGGTATTAGAGGATGTCTGGCACATTGAAGGTTTTGAATAGCCATGCATGGCTTCCAGCCCCTAATGTTTGTAAATTGCCAAAGATTATTAAGACACTGGAACAAATAGTGACCAATAACAATAGAACAGCTTATCAACCACTTCAATTCAGGTATATTCAGTCTTACACCCCTTAAACCAAAAGGTTCTCATGAAGTCCCTGTGTGTAAATGGTAACCTGTTTTGGAGAATAGGGCATTGCTCCTCTTGAGTATATTCTGTGTACCCCATGCCAGATATTTGTAGTAAGAAATTTCCCTCCTCAATGCACTGTTATGAGACTGCTTTGTATATAACATCGGAATAAATAAACTTAATAACAAAACGAAAAAGCCTGCATAGCCTTTTTGTTTCGAATCTTCAAATTTTGATGAAACTAGGTTAAAGGAACAGTTTCTCCATCTTATCATAAAGATCAATGATGAGAGCTCTTACATTCTGTTCTACAAATGGCATTTCCAAGAATCTAGAGGGCATTCCCTCAAAAACTTTTCCATTTTCCAAGATTCTAGAGGGCTTGCCCTCAGACCCTCATTTTCTCCCTGTACCTTTAGGAGAAAGAAAATTTTGGGACATATTTGCTATATGTTGGCACAAATGTGTAGCAGGCAAATGCTCAAGGTCCTTAACTTTATTTGTATATCTGTGCTCCCCACTCCAGTACAGCTGTCTAAGGGCTTGTGGTCACATAGCCCACAGTTACATATATGACTGCAAGGTATTTTATTGCTTTATGTCATGCGGCAAATCTGCCACAGTTTCTTTCCAAGGTAGGCTAGAGTCTCTACTCCAAGACATGGTATGTGTCTTTGGGAGTTTGGATGCATTTTCATTTAGTTATGGCAACTGGGAAAATTGGGGTCTTTTCTTTCTTGTCTTTTAATCACTGAAATAATTTTACTGCCTTTTGAGACTTTGAGAGCAAAACTAGGTACCTATGACAATAGTAATGTCTGCACAAAATGGGGTGCATGAGTAGCCCTGGCAACTGATTTATGGAAACATCCTGTTGTGATGAAAACTTGGCCCCATGAATGCACACCCCACTAAAAATAACTTGCATTTGTGCCCCTGACTGAAAACAAGTTAAAAAGGAGAAGAGGTGTCCATGAATTTGAGCAACCTTTTAGAATGAATTCAACCTAGCACATCTAAACCAACAATTTATGTTTAAGATACCAATATAGTAACAAAACCATTTACAATCTAATGGATGGACGAAAAGGAAATCAGAGTCCAAATAGAAGGTGTTATATAATACCTCTCTTGTCCAATACTTTAAACAATTCTTCCAAATTTCCAGATCTATTCTATCATGAACCTACAAATTTAATAATTGGCAGCAATAATATACAAAATTATGAATTGATAATATATAATAGGTGATTTAGGAAATACTATAAAAATATTCAAGAAGGTAAATATACAACATTTAGAAAAGTAAAAGTAATCTCAATGAAAAACAAATATGGTTTTTATTAAAAATGGTACTTTTTAAAAAGATAGTATCTATTACACTGGTGACATTTGCTACAAATGCAAAATGTATGATGAAACATTAAAATTTTATTGAAGTAAACCATCACTGCTGAAGTGCTGCCATCATTGCTTCTTAAGTATGCAAAATGATAGCTATATTAAGTAACTGAAAAATTAGCTAATTTGCAGCACCAAACATTCTTCAAATAAAAATCAAAGTTTTACTGAGTTGTGAGTGAGTGCCCTCATTATATCATCTTCTTGATCTGAAGATAAGGTGCCACTCTGCCCATTTGCAAGCCTTGATAATATCATCCTTAGGGTTCCTTTTGGAACATCTCTGCAATATTGATATCTATAATGAAAAGATTCTAAATATAATATCAACAAATAGGCATCAATAGACCCAGGAGCACCTGCATGCACCTAAGGCAAGAAAGCAAGGCATCCACCAAGGGTACATCTATGTACATGCCTATGCCTCCACAGGGTTAGATTTTGCTCTTCAAATTCTCTTTTAGAAGGAAAATGTTTAGTATATCATGTTCATACCTACATCATGATGATGTGGGGGTCTGGGGGCTCATCCTAAGATAAAATTTCTTGAACCAAACTGTCTACAATGTTGGAAAATGCCATTCACACTATAGAAGATAAGGACATAGACATGAACTTGGAGACAGATTTTGGCATGAAGGCAGTTCTTGCCCCTTTCCTACTATGGAATAAACCAGAGGGAGCAGCAGCTGCTCCTGCCTCTTAGTGGTTATGCAGAAATGTACCTCTCCAAAAGGGCTAGGGTTTGGAAGGGTTCTGTAAAAGTTAGGGTGTGAGGTTTAAACAGAGTTTCATGCGGGATTTTACAAGAGTTTGGGTTAGGGCCAGGGCTAAAGAGAAGTAAGAGCTAGTTCATACGATGAACCATGGATGACCCGAACCTATTACAGCATTGGTTCCGCAGGGCACAGCCGCTGGGGATGAGCCAGTTTTGAGCCAACGAACTGCGTGAATGTGGCTCGGAGCCGATGTGTTTCAATGGCTTCAAACGCTGAACCGAAGATGAACTTAACTACTCAAATTGCTAAATGCATAGGTTCGGGTCATCTACGGCTCATCACATCAACTAGCTCTTAGTATTTGCATTTGTGCCCCCAGTGTGGGCGTCCCTCAATAGACTTTTATATTGACGTGTACTCTTACACTTATATTCACATGGAAAATATATTTCCCCTTTATTGTATTTGAATATTATTATGTAGTTGTGTGATCGTCTGATGTGGTGCACGATTCATCCCTTTTAATTCTAATACGTTAACCATCGCTAGGTAATCCTTGCATTTTCAGCACATAGTACAACATCAATATTCAACTAAAAATAACGCATACTGTTCAAGGTAGAATTTCACAACAGGCAGTTTGCCACTAATGATCGCAATTTAATGAAAGCCAATATTAATTGACGGCATATTGGCTTCTTCTATCCATCTTCTGCGCCATAAAAGAAGGAAACAAGCAAGAGTTTTAGAAAACGAAAGAAAATGAAAGCCCGGAGTTGCAAGGGCCGGGTAGAACAAACTCACTTTGAAAGCTCATCTGTGAAAACGTGATGTAATTCATCGTCCATGAGCTTTACATTTGCCTTTCTGAAGTTGTCGAAATACCTAGTAATACGCTGCATTTTGACTCCAGTGACTTGCCGAAACTGCTTCCTTGGAATATGCTGATTTCATCATTGTTCGAAGCATAGTTGTTGTTGTCGCTGACTTGAAGCAGCTGCTTACAACATATGTGGTAATCAGGAAGAGAGCAGAAATATTTGAGGGTCTGGGAATTGGCTTCGGAGAATCATTGAATCATAAAGCGTTGAGATTTATGATAGCCTAGAATACTGAAGCCCTGGGTCAATTCTAATATCTATAATCTCAAAACCATACGTGGCAACATCTTTACACATATTGCTGATCATTTCCCACAATTTTTGATTGTCAGGAAGGCTGATACAAAAAGTTTTCATACTATCAGCATGACTATACAAAATTTGACCGAGGGAGATTTTTGCAGATTTTCGGAGTCTTGATGTTGATTACATATATGATGATGCAGCTTATGTAAATGAAAAATTTACAACATTTCTAGGTGACCTTGAGGACATTTTTCAGAAGCATGCTCTGTTGAAAAAACTCACAAGAAAGGATGTTAAATTACACAATAAACCACGGATAAATAATATAATTGCAAAAATGATGCATCTAAGTGATGAAGTCCTTAAAAAGTTAAGGAGGAAGCCTGACTCTGCAAAAAGCAGTGTGTATAAAAATTCTAGAAATAGAGACCTCAGAGCTCAAAAAAGCAAGAAAAACTATTTTCAAGAATATTTACACCTCTGTCATATATTCATTAGTATGATACAAGGTAGGCTCACCAGAATGGTATGTTTATGACACAGCATAATACGCAATATGGCCTAAGGTCACTCAGATATTTTGGTGAAAAATCTTGGAATAGTCTTCAATTTAGCAGTAAACTATCCCCTATGTGGAGATTTTTCGTCATCAAGTAAAATCACATGTCTTCACCAGCAAATATTGATAACTCTAATATGATAATTGCTTTATGGATATGCTCTCTCGTCGATTAGTTTAGCTACTGAGAGGGCTCCTCCTTAAGAAATTCTCCGACATACAATTTTCTTGTCTTAGTACTTTGTCTTATTTTATTTAGTTACGTAGTTGTTTAAATTAATTTCCTATTTCCTGTTGTTTTGTAAATTTGTCGTATACCCAACTATATTTTCCCCATGTTAGTTAATGGTCTTTGTATGTAGTGGAGTTTTAGAACTAAATGAAACTGAAACTCGTCTGCTCCCTTTAGGGACATCTCCATTGCCCCACTTCTCCCCTATATGAATTGTCTGATTCGTCCAATTTCAATGTGAAGCTGTTAGGGATAAGGTGAAGAACTTCTCCAAGCATTGTAAATAACAGGGCACAGTAGGTAATACCTACTTAACTAGTTAGAGGACTCATTTAATTTTTTGTGTTGTGGGTGACAGGCAAACTTGCCCTACAAAAGCGATATTCCTGGCAAATAATGAAGAATTGATCTTCACCTGCAAATAAGAGCCTCTTCTCAACGTTGAGAGGTGAGCCATTCCTCAATATTCTCCTCAATTGAGACCTCAGTGGGCATCATTTGTTGGGACAATCCTATAGCCCGGTTTACACTACACAAACTAACAAAGGGCGAAGCCGGGTTATTTAAAACCTGGGGCGAATCTTGTTGCGCTTACACAGCAGAACAATTTAAACATTTTTCGCTTCCTTCCTGACAAAATGTTACTATCTTCTGTTTTCTTGCTTGAGAAAGTAAACGGATGTAACCACAATTTGGCCATCTTCTTGTAGACCGTCCTTTTTGAGCAGATATCTAAATGCCTTTGGATCTTGTCATCAGCCTAAATTTTTATCAGGAGTAGAACTGCCTCATCAGAACTTAGTTCAAAAGCTTACGTATTCATTTTAGCAAGATGCTTTTGAAGTCCAATAGACATATTAATCTACAAGCACAATGAGTGAAAAGCGGTTGAATTAAAGTGGTGAGCTTTGCTACAATTGAGAAACACACATTTGCGAATAGTAAACTGCCTCATGTTCGACCCTTATATGTTTTTACACTATTTTTCAGGCAACAGATACTGATCAATGGTGCAATGGGCTGGCTCTTAAACAGTTTATGACAGCATATGAAGCAAAGAGCGATTGCATGCAATGCATCGCATATAATTGGTGCCAGCCCAAAGACCTAACTTTTCTATGGTTGTAGATTTATTTGTTAAGGAGGTCTATTGCAACAGTGTTCCAGGGAATTTGCGGCCTACCCGCTCCTTGCGAGGGCCCTTCTTACTAATTTTGATTGAGATTTACATGAAGTACATCTATGTCAGAGGTGTCATGTCAAAGTTTGCATCTTCCAGTGCATTGTTTACATTACACCGTTTTGTTGCTACGCGAAGGAACAACGCAAAGGCTTCGCAGTCCTTGGCGGCAATGAAAAAAATAATCGGTCCGGAGTAGTTATAGTTACAAATTACGACTAATAAATCTTGCAATTGAAAGATTCAACAAGGAAGGAAGGGAGAACTGATAATTAACTTTGCGACTGACTTTTTCCGAAGTTTATACAACTCTAGTTGCACCATTTGTGGTCCTATGAGAGGTGGGATGTAGCATTGGCTCCATCCCGCAAGATATTGCAATGTTGTTTTAAAGGCCAGACTTATAGCTCTCTTTGGAAAGCATTTGTATGGAAGAAGCCAATGTCATAAAGACTTAGAGATACGCTGATATTTCAAAAACTATGGCTGATTCAAGCAACGGCAAGGATGCTAGTCCTAATGGAAGTAGACCGAGCTCAAAATTTCGTAGTCGGCGAAGCCAGACAGAACAAAATATGAAAAAGGCACCGAGATTGGCATCATCACTTGCACCTGGTGAAACCATAAAGGATAAACAAGTAGGTTGAAATATTCTAGATTAAGATCTAAGCCCAGGCTAATTTCACGATGTTTTGCAATTCTATTCATAATGTCATTGTTTGCATTCATATTGAGATAATACAGCACAGGGAGTTAATCCCAGACGTGCAATAATGTGAGAAAAAGTCATACAGTATGTAGGCCAAGTATTTTTTCTATCCGCTTTGCCTCGACTACCGTATAGGAAGTCAGCAATAGGTGCATTATCTACTTCGCTATGTATCTCATTTTGGTCAAATAGTACTTTTAGCACTGGAAGTTTCGATAGTCAATTTGAAGTTTGTACTTTTATGGTTGGTAATCCTCTTTTTGTATGCATAGCAGTAGCAACCAAAACTATATCCAACAAGCTAATTTGCAAGCGTTTTTGCTCATGGAGCTACACTGGAGTGCTTTCAGTGAATTCAGAGATGCCTAGATACTTTCATTTGGTGTGGGTGGGGGCTGAGCCGTATTGGTTATTTGACCAACTACTACTATTAAAAAAGATTTATGGAAAACACTAAGACTAACGACTGGGATGCTAAATCTCCTGCTGCATGACCAACTTTTGGAGCAACTCTCTTATGATTTGGTATATTGTAGGGGCATGACACCCCCAACCATGCCCCCACATTCAACTCAGCACAAAGTCAAGCCTTTCTGGTGCATTGCAGTAGATTTCTTGCATTAGCATTTGAAAGCTGATCACCTTTGCACTGAGCATTGTTTAACTGTTATTTTTACAAAGAGAAGGGTTATCCCAAAGATAGGCTATAATGCCTTTGTTATCCAAACGCAGTTGTTTACTATTAATTAGAAATATGATTATATCATTTGGTAATGGTGGCATTTAGTGCTACATCTTAAGAAACTGAACCTTTTGGTAGCCTACGTAGGTATGTTAGTTTTTTATTAAATGCCACAATCATTATTGATAAGATGTAGAAAGATTATTCTCTAATAGTCATTATTGTTTTTGTTTATTACATGATTTGTTGAATTTAGTCATACTTTTTATTAGCAGAGAGCAAGAGAAGAGAGGGAAGCAAAAAGATCCATGTTAGATGGCAGACATGAGACTCTTCTGGGAACAGTTGCTACTTCTCTTGGATTAGACTTCAATGATGTGATTGATTTTGTTCTTGAAGGAAATCAGGTCTGTGAAATTGGTGCATAACTATATCTAAATGCCCTACCACTAAAAAGTAAACACATTTATGTTATTGAATCAGTTTCTTTCTGGCAGTGTTGTTGATATTTGTAGAACTCTTTCTAGACTTGTACCCAAAAGTACCCTCCCAATTATTACTTTTGATTTTTTCCAACCCGTTATTGCTATTCCGACCCCCCTTTTAGTAAATTTGGAGAATCTGACATCAGTTCTCATAGAATCAGTTCAAAACAGTGTGCAAAAATATAGAAGCTCCTTACAAATGTACAAGGAAAAGTGGAAAAAAGTGAATTCCATATGTATATCTGTGTTTGTCTCAAGTGTTTACTTCAAAAATCTGCGTTTTCTATTTTCCATCCCATCCATTTTCCACCCCCCTACTGTTCCAACCTCCTATTTGCTAGTTTTCTTAAAAATTTTCATTACTACCAACCTGATCATTTGGTACAACATGAACATTATCATGCATTGTTGTATCTTGTTGGGAATAAACTGGATAGACTTGATTAAATTCTTACTATAGCAATAGAAAATCATTTTGATTAGAGGCTTTTTAGTTGAGTGAAAGATGTGCCTGTAGTATTATCAAGAATCTCATGGATATTGTGCTAGCTCTTCCTCATTGGCAATTGATTTCATTTTTGTGAAAGCCAGCAGTACTAGCTTTTCTTTATTATCAAATTTGATTCATTCTTTTAGCTATGTGTTACTTTGAATTCTGAATATAATCTTTGCATGTTAAAATGATTCTTTGCTAGATTCATATCTTAATGAAATGATGTACCCTATAAACGTCACTGCTCTAAAACGTATCATTTTTGGTAGATTGAGCAAATGGAGGAATTCTTCAACCCAGATGGTAGAGTGCAGCTCATGTTTTACTACCAAGAGGTTGATTCATCTTCAACCCTACGTAAGCATATCTAATTTCATTTCACTTAAGTAATCACTAATTGTTGCAAATGAGATATTTGCAATCATATTTGGAATATCCTTTAGATACACTATATCATTTTTTCCTTTTGTTTGTTACTTTATTGACTTATGTCCTTTAGCAAAGAGCCCAAAGGTTGGAATGGGAAGTGAATCAAAACATTTTGCTCCAAGAGTTCTCAAGCCAAGATTATTTGTCACTGATGGCAGTCATGAAAGTCTTAGTGGCTTCTGTCTCTACTTTATCAAGTCATCAAAAAGCAAGGCCATTACGACTTCAAATATACACACAGTATGTTATGTAGTTTTATTTTGTGTTGAAATAGTGTGCACAATATCTGAATTGTCACTTCTTATAATTTAAATGTGTAGCACAATGTGGACTTAAAATTTTGTATGCTGAGTTTGCTGCAGATGACTGCACTGATAGCTGTGTCCCATGTCCCATGTAGTTTTATTTTGTGTTGAAATAGTGTGCCAAGAAGTTTATCATCAACTCACAAATAGTCATTGATGCTGAAAGATGTTTATTTGTTGGGCTCTCTCCCAAGAAATTTTTTTACAAAAAGTTCCTCAAAAGAGCAAACCCTTTATTAAGATGTTTATATTTTATTGGAATTTTTACATCTTTGACTGGGGGGGTAGTTAACCCCAATTTAACTATAAAAGGGCCAGGAATGACAAAAATTGTCACCCTTTTCCTTACATTGCTAGAACAACCTTTGTCACTAGGTCTCTCAAAGAGAATTTTATGCCTTATTTGTAGGATGTGAATTTTGGCATTATTGATGCAAAGAATAACAGTATTATCTGTGCAATCAAGTCAGTTTTATCAGACCTGTATATTCCGGTGGTGTCACAGTCATCAAATTGGGGTGACCTTTCTGGCAAAGAATCGCTTACTTCAAGGACTAAGTTTCTTAGTTCTTTGGAGACATTTGTAGAAGTGCTCAGTGGTGCTCAGGACAGTCTTGAAGAAGCTGTCACCTTAGAAGAATGTACTACAATTGACTTATCAAAGTTCTATTCTCCTTCCACTTATTCAATTGCAACAAGCTCAACAGAAATGCTCGAGACGATTGAAGCGCAAGCATTAGTGTGGATTAAGCAGATTGAGCAGGTACCTTCGAGATAGTGTTTTTGTATTACTTGTAGTGGTAAATTTGCCCAAATTTGCTGATACTTTTAAGAATATTATAGCAAGCTATGGTGCTCGTAATAGCACGAAAGTAGACAAGTCAATAAGACATGACAGTTTAACGCCCTTTAGCGATCCACTCAAATAGTGGCTATTCTTTGGACGCCAAATATTAACCAATGTTAGCTATCGACTAGAGTTGCATATAGCAAACTTCGAACTTTCCTGTAGGCACTCATGCCATTGTGTCAACATCTCCTAATATTAGGGCACTCACTGAAAGCACTTCGAAGTACTACTGACCATTAAACTACACTATTTTTATTAGGAACCAGGGCCACTTTTAAAGTATGGAGTAAAGTAGAAAGTTGCTTTAGCAGTGCGGGAAAAGCATTCCAGTTTCATTCTCATTGCTGTGTTTTTGCATTGAAGCTGTAGCAGCAAATGCTGGAAGAATAGGAATTGAGTCCCAGCTATTGATGCTCTTGCCATATTGTCAAGAGCTAACGTAATATCACTTACAGTGGGATCTGTTGCTGTACAATTGTCAAAGTGACGTTTGATGAGGATGGCTTTCAGCTATCTATTCTACTCTTTCTACTGTAAATTAGAACCTTTTCAACCCATTGTTAACCGTTATACTATAAATTGCCTGTGTCTAGTTACTAAGAGGAATCTTAGATTGTTTATTACCGTTGATTAAATGCCTGCATTTTGCTGTATCAGGTCTTGGCAGAAAGTGAACAGATGCGAAGGGAAGCTGACAATGTTGGCCCAAAAGCTGAGCTTGACCACTGGAAGAAGAGAATGGCGAAATTCAATTCATTGATGGATCAGATAAAATCAACAGATTGTAAGACTGTTACGGGGATTCTTGTTGCTGCCAAATCAAAAATCATAAAGGTGATTTTTCATTTCAGGACTTTCTATGCTTGTTTTGTTGCTTAAGAACATGGAATCTTTTTAGCATTATGAAATTGTGTCCTATATTAACCGTTAATGAACTCCAATAGGAAAGAATGGAATACCAGCAAGTGGACTTGTTCAATACAATTTCCATACCAATAAATTTAAATTCAAGTATTGGTTCAGAGGCTTGGAAATGCCATTTTACGGGTTGAAAAGATTCGTGTGGTTTTAAAGTAGTGTTTTCCGCTATGAAGTATAAACCGTCGCCTATTGAATGAGCTGGTGGCTTCATAAGAAAGGGAATGTTTCATGGTTATTCCCATTCATTCAGCACATGCTATTAGTAGATTGCTAGTATCTAAGTCTAAATGAAGTCCAGCAAGTAACAAACAAAATTTTCGTTTCTTCATGTCCTATTCACCCATGTGTCGCTGACTGATTATATGAACTTTCCAGTTTTTGAATAGTTGTATTTCAGAATTATTAAGATGCATACACTCAGACCGTAAAATTTCTTGGAATCTCTTGACCGCCTACAGAAATTTCAAAAGAAGATAGCTAACGGCAATTTAACGCCCTCTACTTCTGCCTAAACTGCCGTCTACTTTGACTTAAAATGACGTAAGGAAAGTACACATGAGTGGTTTTCCATAGGACTTAGCCGCTTGCTATTCATGATCAGCCGCTTGCCCTAAAATCAGAACGCTCTGCTCCTATTCAGCTATTGCTGAAACCTTTTTGAGCTAGAGCTCCCATTAGGTTCTAGTTCTTAGGTTTCAAATTAGCCCTTCACCGTTGTATATTTATTCCTTTATCAACCAGCTCTTTGTTTAGGACTTTCTGCCTACAGTGGTCGGTTTAATGGAAGTTTTGCTGAGTTTTGATGAAAAAAAGAACAGAAAAAAGCTAGATACTTGGTAATTCTGAACTTTGATGCACAGTTGGCTTGTCACAGGAATCAAATTCAATGAAATTATGAAATTCAACTAATTTTGCTACTTTCCTAGGCCTGGCGTGAGCTTGACAAAAAGATAACTGATTTCGCAAATGAAGCTAAGGACAATGTTAAGTTCCTATACACTTTGGAAAAGTTCTGTGAGCCATTATACAACAATGATCCAGTTTCAATGTTGGATGGCATACCAGGATTATTGAACGCCATTCGAATGATACATAGCTATTCAAGGTATTACAATACGTCTGAGAGGATGACGGCCATTTTTGTTAAGGTATGGTATTGAATTTCGAAAGGTCAGTTTTTTGTAAAATATTGAGGATTCCTTCAATGTTCTGTTTCATGATCTCACACAGCTCTTTCGTTTAAAATTTTTTCTCTTTCAACAATGCGATTGTGAGAGGTTGCAAGATTGCACTTGCGCGCGCGCGTGTGTGCGTGTGCGTGTGTGTGTGTCTGTGTGTGTGTAGTTGTTTCTTCAGTGTTCAGTGTTAAGTGCTGGAGTTCGACAGCACGATAGGAGTTTCTGGCCCTTTGTTTCACCGACAGATGAAAAATGATGAGTAGTTGGATTGGATATTGTATGAAGGGCATGGTCTTTTATAGTTGTGTTTTTAAATGTATTTCTTGTAAGGAACTTGGGGTTTTTCAGGTCACGAATCAAATGATTACAGCATGCAAGAGCTACATCACAGAGCACAATACAAGAATCATTTGGGACTTAGATCAAGGGGAGGCTATTAAACGATTTGAGGATTGCTTGCGACTAAATGAGGAGTACCAGAAACATTTTCAAAGAACAAAAAAGAAAATTGAAGAGCACCCAGAAGAGAGACAATTCGAGTTTAGTGAGACTTATATATTTGGGAAAATAAACACTTTTGCAAGACGGTTGCAGAAATTGATTGACATGTTCTCGACACTAAAAAGCTTTGACCGCCTAAGCTTATCAAAGATTGAAGGAATTGAAATGATTAATGCAAAATTTCAATTGATAGTGACAACTATGAAGAAGAAGCCTTATAATATGTTAGATTATAGAAAGACGGAATTCGATGTTGACTTTGAAGAGTTCAAGAGGCAGATAAATGATCTTGAGGTATGCTTACTCTTTTTCTTACAGTATCGAAAGTGGATGGCTAGTATGCTAGTGAATTAGTATGCTTGTTATTGCAAAAGCTGATATGAGAGTCGCAAAATTATCAGCTGAAAAGATGGTACATAGTCATTGCCAGTATTCATTCTGGGACGTTTGCTCGCCACAGATTCTAGCCCATATTTTTCTAGAGAAAATGTCTCGCCATTTGGACTGGTAAAACTTGGGAAACATTGTGTAAATGCTGATAAAACTCGCCAAATCTCGCTAAAGTACAGTTGGCGAGTTTCTATAGATGTTTGTGCTCGCCACAGGTCTGACTCAAAAGGGGTCTAGCATGCAGCCTGAATTTAATGCATTGAATCAAGGTATATTTTTACCCTTGATATTATGGCAGTTGCGTGCTCTCATGCAAAAAAATAATTGTATCATAGAATACTGCATTCAGAGTTGCAGCTTCATTGTGCTTTCCATTGATTCGTTTACTCTATTAACCCTTGTTAGCCCACTATTAGCGTCCTTCTGTTGTTTCTAAAAGACGAATGCTTCAAGTTCTCCTCGAATGCGTTATGTACATACTGTACTATATTCTGACAATAAACCTTTCTGTTTACGCCATATTGTTACTTAGATATACTGTAGTTTGATTTGAGGTAGTAGTTCAAGCTAGACTTTGTTGCTATTTGCAATCCATGTTCCTTATGTTGTTTAGAGGATTATTTAATTAGTTATCATGAATTATTGGTCAAAATTGTATTCTCATTTCTTAATTGAGGCCCGTTCTTCTGTAGCAAATAGATCATATGGATTTTGTGAGTCTAATGTTTAACGCATTTGTCTTTCATTTAGACCCAGCTGAATACCTTTATGGATGGTATTTTTTCCAAGATATCGGATATGGCCACTGCCTTGAGAATGATAAAACGATTCGAATGGTAAGCAGCTTTTGGGTATAGGTTTTCAGAAGAATGCACCTTTGTTTAATACTCCCTAAAGCAGTGGTTCCCAACCACCGTGTCGCGGCACATTAGTGTGCCGCGGAATGATTATTGGTGTGCCGCGAAGAGATTTCATTTTTGAATTTAATTCAAGTGATTCCAATTTCCAACAGACAGTTGAAAGCTAGCATATCGACTTACAGACGCGCATTTTAATTTAAAACTTGGAAAGAAGATTAGAGTAGCGTCGCTTTCTGCTTTCGCTCATTACTCACACATGTGCCTGTGCATGACGTAATCCGCTCTCGGTGTCATCTTCCCCTTTTCGCCGATGACTAAAGGGGCGTTTACACTGGCCGTAAAGATGCTGTGCAGCAAGTGACGTAGACACATTACTCATTGCGCACGCGTTCGTTTCATAAAGACGTAAGAGAAAATGTTCCCTACATTATATTCTGTACGACCTGCTGCAACCGTTTAGCCATAGTTTATTTCGATACGGCATGCCGCAGACACTGGGCAATGTGATTGGCTGACCCTTATCTAGAGTAGAATCGGAGCGTTCCGTGGATCTATCGCTGAAATACAGTCACCGCAATTGAAATTTCAAAATGGCACATTATCATATGTCAAACTATTTTTAAACGAAAATAAATACACAATTTTAACTTGTAAAAACCAGTCAGGCATCAACAATTCACTTTTTTATAGTAGTTTTTATCAGCCGTGCAGATGCGTATATTAATTTTTTGATCTAAAACAGAGAACATGTTTTGTATAAGGCAATATGTTTTTTCTTAATGACATCAAATTTTTTCGTTTCCAGAAAAGATAAATTTGGAAAAATGGAGGGACGTTTATTTTGCTTAGAACTATTTTATACATTTGCATAAGTTTTTGTTCCCCCTTTCTGTCCTTAAATAGTCACTAAATTAAAAAATTAATTAAACCCTTTTAAAAAAGTCGGAAAAATCAAACCTATTTTATGGGAAGGCACTTAACTGAAAAGAAGAAGGAAACATTAGAAAACTTTTTTTGGAAGGGAAAACATTGACATTAATTTCAAAAAAAGGTCAAAAGCACGTTTCAACAATTAAGCGCTTTGCTGATAGATTAAAGGACAATGGTAAATTGAATAGAAAAAAGGGTTCAGGAAGAATTCAACTTTTTCCTAAGACTGATATTAGAAAAATTGTAAGGGAGTGTAAAAAATGGTAAAAAAATGAAGAGCCTTAGACAGCGAAAATCCCAAAAATATCTGAAAATTCAATTTAAAAAATGTTACAAATAGCAGGAATTCAGTGTCATAAAGCGGCTAAAAAGTGTATTTACATGAATAAAATTCCTTTTTTCTGATCTTCTCTGTTTTTTTTATTTTATAGCAAAATGGCTTTATGAGTAGAGAATGTTCATGTTTTGTGATAGGTGTGCCGCGAAAATTTGAAGAACTCAATAGTGTGCCGCGATATAAAAAAGGTTGGGAACCACTGCCCTAAAGGTTATTCAAGGCTAGTGTAGCCTGCTTGCTACCGCTGTATTCTCTTTTCTTCATGATTTATTTGTTGTGAATTTGAACTCCACATGTAGATAAATTTGGTAGGTGCACGGAAAATCTGTTTAAACCTTCTATTGACTTGTAGAAATTTAGACGTTCATGACTTTTGGTATCAGTAAAATTTGCTCGCTAGATACAATTTTTCGATGCATGCTAGCTATATTTGCAATCTGCTGTAAACAGCTGCCATTAAAAGTTTGGTTATTGACTCATCAACCTTTGGAATATCTCTGGTTTTAGTTATTGAACTTAGGCACTTCGGAACGAAATTTCCTTATTATCTTGTTCTGTGGCGATATTTGAGTGAGTCTTTTTTCAGCCCTGTGCTTGTTTCCTTTATGTCATACACACAAACACACAAACTGTGAATTTGTGAAATT
>OLMO02000006.1:5482367-5499318 GCA_900291935.2 Cassiopea xamachana | reverse complement strand
TTTCCATAAATAGGTGGAAAATAAGCAGCACTTATTATTTCCTCGGAGTTTTCCCAATGCGTCAGCAGATCCTAATGTCTTTGTACTTAGCATATCACTCTTTTCCAAAGGTTGGGACTACCAAGTTTGAGAGTACCTTTACAAGAACAGTACACAAAGCTTCTTCTACAGTTTGGAAAGGAAATCGATCACACTTCGAAAGTATATCAAAAGCACAAGAATGAGCCTCCTATTGGGCGAGACCTTCCTCCTATAGCTGGTAGAATTGCATGGGTCCGGCAGCTTTACAGGAGAATTCAAGAGCCAATGGAATCCTTCAAGGACCACCCAACGATACTCAGTGATCCTGATGCAAAGAAAGTGATAAAGAGCTACAATAAGACCTCGAGAGCTCTTGTTGAATTTGAATGTTTATATTATCAAGCTTGGAGTAAGCAGGTAAAGTCTTAATGTGTATACATTTCTTTACGAATAGCAAAAAAGGCATTTTAATTTCTCATAAACTACAAATCTTAGTCATTTTCTGCATCGATGGAAATGAATTTAATATTCAGCCTGGAAAAAGACTTCTCTTTCAACTTTTTATCTAATTATTCATTCATGTCGATATTTGCGGTGAACTTGCAGTGAACCACGATCACTCTCGTGTTATAGTGTGATGGATTGACTCGATAAAATGAATTGTGACGCAGGTATTTAGGGGATGCTTTGAATCATCTGTAAGTATGCATAGCAAATGCTGATGGCCCGAATTTATGCTGATGGCCTGACTTATGTATGTTATTTTTTGTCATTTGTTCATCAGGTGGAAATAGCGATTTCTGGACTTCATGCTTCGCTGCTTGTCCGGCATCCAAACGATAAGAAGAAACTATTTGTCAATTTTGATCCTGATATTTTGACGCTGATGAGGGAGACTGAGTGCATTTCTAGAATGGGACTTCGCGTACCTTTCATTGCAATGCCCATGAAACAAAAGCAGAGTGTCTTCAAGAAGAACTTCAATAAACTAGAGGTGCAAATTAGCAATATTCTTTACATCAATTTTCACAAGATTTTTTAGTGGTATTTGAGCTCTAAATGTTAGATGAGCACCTGTTGTATATAGAAGTTATGTTTTATAAAGAGCACTGTATGGATAGGTGTAGCATAGTATTTGTTTAGACGATATTTTTATGGCATGAATATAGTATGAATTAAAGCATAATACAATACAATATTATATACTATTGTTTAGCACAGTATGATATAGTATGATATAATATATTGCAATATAATATAATAATATGCAATATAATATAATATGATATAATATAATATAATCTAATCTAATATAGCATAATACAATATAACATAGTATTATGTAGTATAATATAATGTAGGATAATTACTGCATTATCTTGTAATATAATGTGGTATGGTATAATGTAAATTGAAATGTACTTTTTAGCTCAGAAATACTCTTCGAAATACAATTTAGTTTTTGAAGAATGTATGTTAGAAAGTTATTTTTCATTCCGTCCGTTTCCCCCCAAGTCGTATCTCTTTTAATTGATTTGGACTATATGAGTCTACGAATTGTACTAATACACCCCTGATATTACACCCTGCGTGTATTAATTATTGCCTTTAAATATTATTCATAAGGTATTTTACTTGTTTTAATAGATGATGCTTGAAGAACGCAACAGAGTTCTTGACAAAATACCCCAGACATTCAGACCTCTGTTTGGTCCACATTTGACAAAACTCGAAGCAGCAATTGAACCAGGGTTGACGATGCTTACCTGGACATCAATGAATATTAAAACATATTTAGAAACTGTTTATGAAGCTTTGCGAGAGGTAGAGCTACTTATTGACAGAGCCAATGATCTTGTGAAATATAGAATAGAAAATATCCTAATAGAGATGAGCAATGTCACACTTTGTGAGTTGCCGACAGAAGCGCCTTGGACTATTGAAGATTTCATTCAAAATACAGAGGTACGATTTTTACAATTAGTGCTTATGCCTACGCATATAATATCTATATTTACGCTGATTCTCTTGCATTTATGATCCATAGTTCTTCAGATATGACTACTTATGATTGTAGAATTAGTGTAGCCTACCATTTAATTGTTATGCCTATTGCTTTTACGCACTTAAAGATAATGGTCACTGTACTTTAGCGAGATTGTTCTTGAAGTAGCTGAAACTTGCTTTATATTTAACATGAAATGTTTAACCAGTTAGATTTTTTACGGGGTGCCTTACTTGAAAACATGATTGAGTTGAGTTCTTTAGAAGGAGACTGGAACAAAAGTGGTCTCTCTATATTTTTAGCTTTCCTTTTTGAGTAATATCTTCATATGATGCCTTTTTTTAAAGCCTTCCTTGGTTTACTGTATGAGATTTCTAAATTTCCATCTATTTGAAACTCAATGTTTACATTTGTGTACCAGATCAGGCTTTTTTATATAATTGACAGGGTGTCAAGATCTAATTCTTAGAAATATCTGGTATTTTTTAGGAATTATGTAGAAAAGGAGCAGAAATTCTTAACAGTAAGAGCATGCTTGTGCAAGAAGCTTCTAATGAATTGATTGAGATGCTTCTCGATGTCGGTGAAGATCAGATTGCCTCCAAAGGTTATTTATTTTTGTCGCCAGTTTTTTTCCTTTTCAAACATGTCTCCGGGACTATATGTTGCATGCTACACACACTGGCTATATTTCAGGAGAACTTAATGGTTTAAATTACGATTACACCTAATCAATGCATGGATTCGTCGTAGTCAACTTGTTTTGATTTGCTGCCTTGAAATTTTAAACAGGTCTTTTCCATGCCAGCATGTTTGTTATTTCAGCAATAAGTAGAGAATTGATACCGGAGAAAATCATGTGCTTTTTCGCTTATTCCCCAAATTTGGGCGTACATGAATTGTTCACAAGGTTATATCTGCAGTATTCGAAAGGCTGGTATAGTTGCTTGAAACAAGCTGCATCATAAACAAGGATAGAAAGAAAAGTTAATTTCACAGGACTCATTCTATCAGGAAAAATCAGAAAAAACTGTAATGTTAAGAACAGTTGGAAAAATTCATGAAAAGTCAGGAAATTTCATTGCAACTTGATGAAAATCAAGAAAATTCATGAATTTTTATCGTACATGCATATAATTTTTTGGTGCCTAATAGAAAACTCTACACATTGCATACACATGCCAAAACAAGCAAGCATGTTTTTATTAATTTGCAAGTACAGCATTGACATCACTGCTATAATTAAATTTAAAAGAGATATCTATCACGCCATTTGTATCACTATATGTTAAGGAGAAATGTTGTATATTTCTGAGATGTAGCACCTTCATTTTCAAGAAAAAAGTCAGGTAAGGCCAGGAGAAACTATTGGGTGGATTGTGTGTGAACCCTTTCATCTCATTTTTGCTTTTACTTATTTAAACAGGGTAGAAATACATCCAGTACATGACTGGTTTACAATATGCCCTGTCAACATAAAATGGAAGACGAAGTTAATCATAATTACATTAAAATGCTGCGTAGAATACTAGTATACTTGTAAAGCAACAAACAAAAAAACAAAATATATATGTATATACACGTATGTGAGCTCGAGAGAATGCGCCTAAACTTAATGAAGATTATCAACTTCTTTGGTTTATCAAAAACATTTTTAATTTCATTTTGAAAGTAGCTAGCGAAGGATACCCTGTCTCAGTTCACTGGCGTGCAACTTTGTTTTTCATTCTTATGCTACGTTTTTTATCACAGATGAAGAAGAGGCAGAGCTTGTTGAAACACCTCGCCCGTCGAGCAGGACAAGTCGTGCAAGCCGATTAGGTAGTGCTGTAATTAGTCCAACTGTAGCCGCTGCAAAACGAAAAAATGACATCAAAGACTATTTGGAGGAGCATGCACATGAGTTGCTTAGCTACTTTAATGCTCGTAATTTGGAAGCGATTATTCGAGTTACACGTACCACTTTAGATGCGATAAAGAGAAGAGTAACTGCTTCTTCTGCCGTTAACTATGTCGAAAGAGCTACCGGTATCCAAGAAGAATTCGTAACCAATACAGCTGCTTTTAGATCAAATGTCGTCCTTGTGATTCCAAACGTTACGATGCAGCCTGCTCTTGATGAAATCCAGCAAGCAATTAACAGAGCAGCGACCATGGTGGTATCCGTTTCAAAAGGAATAAGACAATGGGAGGAGGTTTGTAGAGTGCTTGACAAAGAAAAGGAAGTAAAGAAAGATCAGCACTTGAAAGTAAATGAGGTCGAGATCGATGCACAGTCGCAACGTAGCCGCACTAACAGCTACAATTCATTACACGACGATGGTGCATCGGATGCAGGACTATCTTCCAGAAGCAAAGTTTCACACCGTGAGCATTCAGTAGTGATTATGCCACCTGCTACTGCACAAAAGAAGAGCTACTTTAAGAACGTTGCGGAGAACAAGGAAGTTGCGAAGCTACTTTCACTTTTACAGACGATCGTAAATTCCCAGAAGAAAGCAGTTACCACAGCTCTTGAGCAGTTTTCTAAGTATGAAAACATTTGGAAGGATGATAAAGATGGAAAAATGAGGGAGTTTCTTGATGAGAATCCAAATCTTGGCGAGTTTGAAGCGCAGATCTTGAGTTTAAAGGCCACAGAAGAAATTGTACAGCAGGAACCGGAGACTTACAGCGTTGGTGCTATTGCTTTGTTGACGGGTATGCGTTGAGTAATTTTGGAGTTTATTATAGCTTTACTCCTTTAGCTCTAGGAATTTTTTGCAACAGAGACGTTTCTTATGTATCAAAACTGACATCACAGATGGAATTATTCATCCCTAGGAATTGCGTACTTAGTCCAACCTTCAAGTAATCTAATGGCATCATAATTTTATAAAAGTTGGCTCTATTGCAGAGGATGGTATCGAAGATGGACTATGGGTGCTATAACCTCCTACTTTAAGCATCATAGCTCCGTCAAGAGACTGCCTTCTGTATCTTAACACCCCTTTCGAAATATTCGTCCCCCATTATAAATTCATGTGGCCACTCATGACACAATTGCAAGCGTTCTTCATACTTTGATACAAATTTTATACATTGTTCTCATTTTTGATACCTCCCTTTAACAGGTCACCACTAGTAAATCTTACATTAATTATTTGCTGTCAAATTGCCGATCAGAATGGATCGCATACATGCTAGTCCTATTCGTATATGATCCTTATAATGGTTTTCTCTAGACAATGCTCGAGGGACTAAGAGGAGACGAACCTCACTTTACATAATATGACACCAAATCTCAGCGTTAGTAGCTTTTAATTGGTTGCAGAGAGTCTTAATAGCTACCATTTTACTTTCTCTTGCTTACCTCGTATATTTGTATTGAGCATTCTCTTTCTTCTGCATCTGTAGAACGCCTGAAACTTGCATTGTGTACCGAAATACGATCTTGGGTTCATTTGTTTGGGCGAAGCGCTAATATGAAGTATCGTACACAAATGGAAGAAATCTTCGGTTTCATCGATGATTTGAACAAGAGACTCTCACGTCCTATCAAAGATTTGGATGATATTCGACTAGCAATGTACGCATTGAAGGAGATACGTGAAAATGAAATTAAAATTGATATGAACATTTCTCCAATTGAAGTAGGTTTCCCTTAGATTTTTTAAATGCTTTTCTTTGTTTCATTCTTCAAAGCCTTTAGCTTTTCTAATTTGTTTTGCTCTGGTGTTTTTTGTTGTGTTATGTTTTGTCGCTCAATTTTGTTCTATCTTGTTGATGGTGACTTTTATCTCCACCACAAGCAGGTGAGTAAGCTATGTGTACTACAAAACATCCTTTTGTAGTACACAATGCTATAAACACAGCTTTACATATAGAAACGAACTTTTAGCATGCTTTAATATATCTGATGAAATTGAACTTCAGTATCCTGTGGGTATGCATTATCAATGATTGTCACCTTTAAATTGTATCTTATAGTATAATTTGCTCAATGTATGCATTTCCTTGCAGGAACTTCTTGTTACCCTTCGCAAAGTTCATTAGCTTTTTAACTTAGTCATTCTTATCCATCCTTTATTCTGAACACCTCGGTGTTTATTACCAGATAAGCAGATTTATTGTTATGAATGTGAACTCTCATTACAATTTAGTCAACATTTAATTGCAAGAACTTATTCTGTGATAATATTTTTAAGGAATGCTATACTATGATCAATAAATATGAGCTAGCACTGCGCAGAGAGGAAATGGAGCGCGTTGATACCCTTCGATATTCATGGCAAAAGCTCCTCACACTTGCGGTAAGAGCATTTTTCCATCAGTCCACTGTACTGATTTTGTAGTTTTACTATTGTGCTTTAAATAGCCTGTTGGTACTACAGAACTTTACCACAGCACGAAAAAGCGGCAACATGCTCTTGACATAGTTAAAAGCCTTTTTTCGTCCGACACTCATCAGAGTATGAAAGCGTTGGATAGTGACCTAAAAGTTAACCGAAATATATATCCAGATGCGGTTACATGTGATGGGATGCATCTAATTGGCCCCAAGTGTGACCAATTAGGACCTATTAACATTGTTTATTGAAGAGTCCTAAGTCCTAATGAGAAAGCAAACTCTTTTTTGTCTACACAAGACTGGGTTTTGAGTCTTGATGTAAACAGATTTCAAAACACTTAAATGAAAAGACGATCTTGCTTGCCCAGTGATCCGAAAATTGTCGTCTGTATATGTTTTGGCGCATTCTAGATTTGCAATAAGTGTTGTCCTATGGCCGACTCACAATTAAGTTTAGAATTGTTCTTTTTACATATACGAGGTGGCTGCTCTCTTGCGGCATAACTTTTCACCCTGATGCTCGTGGGGACATGTTGTGCTTTATTACCTGTGATTTCTGATTCTATTTCAACAATTCGATTTCTATTCAAAGTGTTAATCATATTTTTAAACTAGCACTCGCTTTTATAATGAGATATACCAATATTGATTTTTAGGGGGAAGTACAGACCCACTTGGTTGCAGTGCAGCCAGACTTCAAGGGGGAGCTCCTTTCCAATGTGGAACTGTTTGTTGTTGACGTGCAAGTATTTGCTAGAGATTACCAAGAGGTAAACTATTGAATTTTTGTTAGTACTTTTCAATCATAGACACTGTACAAATAACGTTGATATTAGTGTTAAAATGATGATTCAGTTCACCTTCTTTTGAATTGGAACAAGTTGATTATGATAGTATTTTTGATTTTCATTCTGTTTACAGTCTGGACCAATGGTGCCAAACGTCCCTCCAAGAGAAGCAAGTGATAGACTTATCATATATCAGGTATGCGTCAGTTTCATTTTTGTATACATTGAGTGTATTGTAAACTTTCTGAAAGATATGTTGAAGCAAAATATAAAGTTAAGTTTATCCATGCAAGCTGCTGCTCGCTGGAGGAATTTGATTGAAGCCTTCTTTTCATAGCATTTGTCTGAAGTCACTTCTAGTTCATTTTAAAAACTCAATTCATTCTGCCTCCAGGCCAGAGACAACAAAGCATTTTAATTGTTTTATTTTATCAAATAAACAAGGATTCTTTACGTCGGAGAGCAAAACTCTAATAGAATTCCTGAAATTTGGGAGTCGTATTATGAAAGCTTAATCTTTCACTTGCAGAACCGTTTTGATAACCTCTACCGTAAATTTGTGACATATACAGCGGGAGAAGAATTGTTTGGCCTACCTACGACAGAGTACCCGGAAATCCACAAAATACGAAAGGAGTTAAATCTTCTTCAGAAATTGTACGGCTTATATAATGATGTAATTGAGAATGTGAATGGTTACTATGATATTCCTTGGGTCGAANAGTTGACATAGAAAAAATAAACCAAGAGCTCCAAGATTTCCAGAACAGGTAAGGTGAAATTAAATTTTCTGGTTTTTGTTTTGTTCCAATATGATTGTTCGCAAGAATTTGATTAAGAAAAGGCCCACATAAAACGACTATGAAGAAAAAAGAATCTTCAATTTGGCCAAAAACCACCTTACTTCATCTCGTAAACAACTCACAACTTTTCACACGTCCTTTCTTAACAAAAAATAATGAGAAAAATATCCTGTTACTTAACAAAGAAAAATGTCCTACTTTAATCGACTAGGGGCTCAACTCTTGTGCTCATGAATAACGATGAATGCATTGTTCCTCCTACACAGTGATCTTATTTTTGTTTATATGCTGGCACATCAAAAGAACTTGTGTTCTGAAGTTATCAAATATTCTGGCAATAGCATTGGTTATATTGATAAAATTGTTTTAAATGTTCAAATGTGAGATCATAGCAATACTGAAGCTTCGACGATTACGAAAAATTATTCGCAAGCTTAGGGAATAAGCTTAAAATAGTTGACCACTTCTTTTCTTTCTATTTCTTCACTAGCTGTTCCATATGCTTTTATCAAAGCAATACTAGTTACTTGGTGTGAATTCAGAATTTTCCTGTGGAAAAGCAACGACTTACGGTACTAAAGCTTATCGAAATTGTTTTTTACTTAGATGTAGAAAGCTACCTAAAGCATTAAAGGACTGGCAAGCGTTTAAAGATCTAAAGAAGACCATTGATGATTTCAACGAGAGCTGTCCACTCCTAGAGCTTATGGCAAACAAAGCAATGAAGTTGCGTCATTGGACGAAAATTGGTGAATTGACATCCCACACGTTTGATGTTGAATCTGATACATTTTTGCTGCGCAATATTATGGAAGCACCACTTTTGAAGCACAAAGAGGATATTGAGGTACGTTCATATCGCCTATTTCTTTGTTTTTTTCAGTACTTCTAGTTAAATTTGTGTTTCCTGAAGATCTAAATCATTGTCTTTTTGTTTATACTTCCTTTTATTTTCGGCTAAAATACATTTGAAATATTAATATAGAACTCAGTATGGGAATCTCTTGCAAAAGTACATTGATTGCGCTGTCATGAGTGTATGCTAGAACTGTTTGGAACAGTTGAAATCTTCAATTCTCCAAGCTAAATCCTTACATTTCTGTAGAAAAAGTCACAATCTTATATTATTTAAATCTTTGCTATTGGTTTAGCTCAGATGTTAATTTATAATATAAAGTATTAAGTAGAATTTCTTTAAGTTTGAGTCTTCCTTCTTTGAAAACTTATACGTTTTATTGTTATGAAAAATGATTCTTTTCGTACCAGGATGTCTGCATAGCAGCTACGAAAGAAAAAGACATTGAAGCCAAACTTAAAACAGTAACAAATGAATGGAACACACATGACCTAACTTTTGCCAACTTCAAAAATAGAGGAGAACTTTTACTGCGAGGTGATAACACAGCGGAAATAACTTCGTTGCTTGAAGATAGTTTGATGGTATTGGGTTCTCTCATGAGCAACAGGTATCTTGAGAAACCTATCATGACTTTTTCTTGCAATTTATGACTTGAAAATTTCTACTTTCGTTTCACAGCTATCTTGAAAGTAGAATTGACTTGAAAAGAATTTTGGCATTAGTTATCGTCATCATGATTCGTCATTTGTCTTGCATGAAGTAGGCCTACTTTTGCAACTATTCATGGTCTACTGATTGTAAGCGATGTTTCAAAATGTGTGATGTAGCTAGGCATTATTAAAAAATGAATTTCCTTGGTCTTTTAGAATATTTAACTTGACTTAGACTCTGCACTGGCAGGAGATTATTGTCACTTTGATGAAGATTTAGTCACCATTTTTGCATCAAAATACAGTAACTCCATGTGCCATCAATTGTTCTTGATGTCTTCTATTTAGATACAATGCACCATTCAAGAAGTCCATCCAGACATGGGTGCAGAAGCTTTCAAATACAACAGACATTCTTGAGAATTGGATGATTGTCCAAAATCTTTGGATATACCTTGAGGCTGTGTTTGTTGGAGGTGACATTGCAAAACAGCTTCCCAAGGTTTTTGTTAAATTTTTTATTGTGTTGATGTTTTTGTCTGAATTCATTATGGTGATGTATTTTCCCTACATATGAATGCAGTAAAACCTAATTTTTATCCCATATAGCATAGACATCGAAAAGCGAAGGTTATATGTTATGATAGTAGGATTCTTGAATGTTATATATCATTATAGTAGGATTCTTTCTACATTGCTCAATAATTGTCCATAGGAAGCAAAAAGGTTCTCAAATATCGATAAATCTTGGGTGAAGATAATGACAAGAGCTCACGAGACAACAAACGTTGTAACATGTTGCACTGGTGATGAAACGTTATTTCAGTTGCTTCCTCATCTTCTTGAGCAATTAGAGCTTTGCCAGAAGTCTCTTAGCGGGTGAGTATTGCTTTAGTATTGATAGTCCCTAACTGATAAATTTATCTACCCTCTTTGTTTAAATATTATGTGATGCACAAGCAGCAATACTAATTTTATTGACTATCTTTTGCTGTGCTGAGAAATAGAATTTTGAGGAGCCAGTTATGTCTGCTCTTTTGATTGTTTCTCCATTTATCTTAATAGATGCTGCTCGTTCTATTTAAGTCAGTTATTTTTGAGATCGTATTTGACACTTCTTTCTTGCCCATCAGTTATTTGGAGAAGAAGCGATTGGTCTTCCCCAGATTTTTCTTCGTATCCGACCCTGCTCTGCTAGAAATCCTTGGCCAAGCAAGTGATTCTCATACAATACAGGTAAGATTTAAAGTAAATGTTTTTTAAGCGCGTATCAGTCCATGCCCGGAAGAAAATTGTGCATGAGCGCCAAATCGTACGTACGCTCGTTTTGGCACAAGTTATGGCTCTGAAGTATTTGGAGTTGCTCGTGTGATGCAGAGTCCCAGTATTTGAGATACCAGAAAGGATGAAAAATTGATATTTCTGTAAGTCCGGTGCTAGAAGCATCATAATACAAACTATGAGAGTTTTGAGAACAGACGCTTCATGGACGGTCATCAGAACATGATTCACAAGAAGTTCGCATTTGACAAGTGCGATAGTAAGGTTAATAGAGATCTTTCGCTCTTGCTGCAGCTTTAACACGTTTGTGGACACGCGCACATGCAATAGCACGAGTCTCAGGACATGAAATGGCACATTGCTTTTTTCACTTGTTAATTCAGTACGTCAATATACCTCATACTGAATTATTGATGCTCTATTATTCAATCAGATTTTTAGAAATTGCTAGATTTTTCTGCCCAGTGATAGGCCTATTCAATAACCGTGGCACCAAATTGTTTGTTTTCGGCAACTTTTAATCGGTGTCGAACATCAATGAAGTACACGTTGCTGTAAGCTAACAGTCATTATTTTGCTGCAAAGTAGCTAGCCGTTGCATTTGAAGTTTTTGAATTGGCTAACTTTGTTACTTTGTTACAGCTACTTGATGTTTAGTCCATGGAATGCTTTTTTAAGGAAGTTATCTATGTCTTATAGAACCATTTACTGAATGTATTCGACAACATCAAGAACGTGAAGTTCCATGAAAAGGAGTATGATAAAATGCTGTCAATTATTTCACAAGAAGGGGAAAGTATTGATGTAAGTATTTTATCACTGACATTTCTGTATGCACAGTACTTCAACAGATTCTCTATCACAGCATTTACTCAGCACATACAATGGATACAAACATTCAAAGTGTGCAATGCGTTCCTTGCATAGAGTACATTGAAGCATGAATACAAAATATATCCTAAATGGTCAAGAATATAAGACTTCATCATACTGAGAGCAAATTTTATTCCATTTCATTACTCTAGAACACCTTAGTCGGTTAGAGTTTTCATTAAGCTATTATAGTGTACTGCGTGTCTAGTCTATTGCTCTTCCAGTGAATATAGTACCATCTGCCTGAGGTGAGAAATGCTTCAGGCTAGATCTTTTATCTCCTCACATGAAAAGTGTGTGAATAAAATTCTTTTTAAATGGTAGTCAAGAATAGACTTGTTGTTGATTGAACGGTAGTCATGAAGAGTTATGTAAACAAGATTTGACGTGAAGTCATCATATTTGCTATATGAGTTATGATCTCGTATTGCATATAGGATAAAGTGATAATCATTGCACAGAATGCTTACAAGGTTTATTTCCTTGTTCTTTTCTTAGCGTACTGTTTCCTAACATGCTTTTGCAATTTATCTAGAAACTAGGCTGGCCTGCCCCCCCCCCCCTATAAATATTTGCTTCTTATGTTACATTAAATGATATGGCTGTTTTTATCTATTCATTTATACTTGATGATTCGTCTTTTTGTTGAACTATATTGCAGATTCTTCTTAATTTTAGCTTGATAAACCAGTAATGGCTCAGGGAAATGTGGAAGTGTGGCTTGGGAATTTACAGGCTGTGTCACAGAGGTCCCTCCATGGAATTATTCGGCAAGCCTATGTAGCAATCAATGATGAGAATTTTAAGCTCATGGAATTTCTTAGCACATTTCCAGCTCAGGTAAGCTCCTGAAATAATTACTCCACCATGCTGGTAGTGGGTTTAAGGTGGAAACTGGAATAAGCAGCATATATTTTAGCAGGCTCCTTTGACAGTTATAGTCATTTTCAGCATTAGCCTTTCAATAACAAGGGAGCTATTTGAGAAACAAGCAGAGGGATTTGATATTTGGAAATTTGACAGCAGGATCTAGGTTTCTATTATCTAGACTCGATTCATTTAGTTTCGAATTCCTGCAAAGGCTCGGAATGTCATAGAGAGTATCTTCAACGTTTTCTATCTATCAACTTCGATGTCGTTTGACATTACGTGAAGGTAATCTGAATTTCTGTGCTTTATTATTTAATTTTTAAAGCTATTGTTAAAGATTCTTCCCTTAGGTATGATTCCAGTCTCTGAAATTGAATGCCACGAGCCCTAAAGCTATTATTATATCCTTATATTTGGCCATGTCTTCAGATACTCTCAAATTTATTAAGGTTGGTTTGCTTGGAATTCAAATGATTTGGACGAGGGATTCAACTTCTGCTTTGCAAAATGTGAAATATGACAGAAAAGTGATGCAAGAAACAAACAACGGCTTCTTGATGCTTCTCAACACGCTCATTGAGCAGACAACAAAGGACTTGGCGAAAGTAGAAAGAACTAAGTTTGAAACATTGATCACCATACATGTGCACCAAAGGGATATTTTTGATGAATTGGTGAGATCTTTATTATAATAAAATTTATTGCAGTTTCTTATTAGCTTTACTTTGATAAACCAGAACTGACTCAGGAAATTTCGAATTTTTGGCGAGGGAGTGTACAAGCTATATCGCAAAGATTCTTCGAGGTACCGTCTGGTAGATTTATGTTCAGTATGCCACATATTTTTGCCATGTCTGAAATCTTTGGCAATCGTAAAAACGGTGAATGCCAGGCAGAGAGTGCTACCTCGTAGCAAATATTAAAACCAAAGTGAAGATAAACAAGGAAGGACAGTTCAAAGTCTCTTTCCTTTCTATGTTTATCGTCGTCCTCTTTCTGACCATTGGAATCGTATTTGGCTATACTTTTAAAAGTAGTCAAGCTCTCAGAGTACAAAAATTTCTCTCTCACTGTATTCAATTAAACATGGTGAATTCACCCCTTGATCCTGGTAAAATGTTAATATATTTTTATAACCTGAAAATATGTATAAATGTAGAAAGTAGTAAATGCAGTGCTTATGAGGTAAGCATGGAATGATGCCAAGTGCTTCGTATGCTTGTGTCCACCACTTTTGTGAAACCTGAATTTGAGGGTTACGGAAAAGCGCATGTCAATAGCATCATTGGATATATTTTTTCTTTGAGTGAATGTTTCTTTCTTTTAGTGATAAATATTTTTCTGTAAATCTACACTTGTAGGTCAAGAAAAATATACGCAACCCATCAGATTTTGAATGGCTGAAACAGATTCGATTCTACTTCATGGAAGATGTTGATAGATGCCTCGTTTCTATCACTGATGTCGATTTCATTTACCAAAACGAGTTTCTCGGCTGCACAGAGCGTTTAGTAATTACACCATTGACAGATCGATGCTACATTACTCTTGCCCAGGCACTTCACATGTCAATGGGAGGAGCACCAGCAGGACCTGCTGGTACTGGGAAAACTGGTAGGAACCTGTTTTTTCATTATTGAGTATCATGATGCGTCTTTCTAGTAGTCCGTCACCTACCCTTAACATTTACTCATCGAATTTGGACTAATTAGAAAATTGATCTTGGCGAGCATTGGGAGGAGCATGTCCCTCCAGTCCCCCAGTGGCGCCACCACTGCACTGTCAGGACGTCATTTTTATTGACTAGTAGTAGCCTTCAATTTTAACAGAAGCAACTGCCAATTTCATTTACTGAAACACTAACAAATTTCTATTACGCTTTTTATTGTGTCTATGAAAGCAAGGATTATGTAGACCAATGTTGGCCCAGCAGACGAATAGAATACCACGGTTCAATGCACAACCTTCAATAGCACTTTAGTGCTAGTGTGTTAAAGCCCTCTTATTATGGAACAATATCGATTGGCTCTGGAACATATTTATAGAATAACACTGTAGCCATCTCCTTCTTTGCTCGAATGGCATATCATAGAACTCTGTTGGACTATTTTAGAAACAACAAAAGACATGGGAAGGGCACTTGGTAAATATGTGGTAGTTTTTAATTGCTCGGATCAGTTGGATTATCGAGGACTTGGCAGAATCTTTAAAGGTATGAATTGCATTATTTTCATTCACTTTTACCATACCATTCCAATATGTTTATATTCCTTCAATACAGATTGCATTGTATGAAATTTTTATGATGCTTGTCTTGAATTAAAGCTAGACACTTAACTGTCAATGGTAAGATTAAAAGCCAATTGCTAAGTGAAATCAAGCTTGGGAGGGACAAGTTTCCCAAGCTTTGTCAGAATGGTGATAATCTTAGATATTATAGATGAGTAGTCGGTGAGCTTATGCTGCATCAGTTATTGGAGTGGAGAGGTATTTTAGTAATTTGTTTTGCATATAAAGATCAACCGTAGTATTACAATGTTAGAGCATCAACATTTTTTTAGCTTCATCACAACTAGCGTTTGTTATTCTTGGCATCCATAGATATGCGTATAGTCCAAGGTCTCGGTATAGTGTAAGACTATTTTCAACTATTTTCTTTTGAAATCCAAATATATTCAGTAGAAAATTTCTCTAGTGATTGAAATTCGTATTTGTAATAGTTTTCAAATCTCCTTTAAAGGTCTTGCACAATCTGGTAGTTGGGGCTGTTTTGATGAATTCAATCGAATCGATTTGCCTGTGTTATCTGTAGCTGCACAGCAGATATATGTTGTTCTTAGTTGTAAGAAGGAAAGGAAAAAGCAGTTCATCTTTACTGATGGAGATGTTGTTAGCATGAATCCAGAATTTGGCTTGTTTCTAACTATGGTATTTATACTTTGTTACTCACAAAATTTTCTTTTATTTGCTACAAACCAAAGTCTCATTTTTATACTCCTTGCTAATATTTCTTGTAACCCAATCTTCTAACTAAAACTGCATTGATGTCCTTTTAGAATCCAGGGTATGCTGGACGCCAAGAACTGCCAGAAAATCTCAAAATTCAGTTCCGTACTGTCGCTATGATGGTTCCAGATCGTCAAATCATCATACGGGTTAAACTTGCCAGCTGCGGTTTTGAAGACAATGTAAATTTAGCCAGGAAGTTCTATACCTTGTACAAACTGTGTGAAGAGCAACTCTCAAAACAGGTAGGCAGTTTCATGTGCTGTTTTCCGCTTAGGACTTGAAATATTTCCTTCCAATGTGTTTCTTGCTATATACACCAAACTTTGGTTCTCTCCACTGAAGTGCTTTATAGATAGTATTTATAATCTGTTCTGTTTATTTGCTCTATTTCTCAATATTTTTCTCAAACATTAATTATCTCAAGGAGTATACTCAAAGTGAAAGGCAACATGTGCTATATCGTACTTTTATTGCACTGTTTAATGGAGTGCTTAGTTTTTTGTCGATTTTCAACCATATTAATGCTCTGGTTTATTGATACCCATATCCTTTCATTACACTTGCTCATTCTTCATTTCCTTCGATCTAGGTGCATTATGATTTTGGGTTGAGGAATATTCTGTCTGTACTTCGAACACTTGGGCAAGCTAAAAGAGACAATCCTGGTGATGGTGAAAGTAAGATTGTAATGAGAGTGCTCAGAGATATGAACCTTTCAAAATTGGTATGTGTTATATGTACTCTGCCAATTTGGATTAGGATTTCTCTGTATTTCAATTTATCATTTACCACTATCACCATGATCTGTAATAGAAGCCGCTTAGGCCAGGTGACCTCGAAAAAGCCCTCTATGGTAGTCAAAAATACATGTTTTATATTTATGGCATTTACATACGTCACTTGTATGTCAATGTAGGTGGATGAAGATGAACCACTCTTCCTGAGTCTTATAAATGATCTGTTTCCTGGAATCACTCTCAGTAAAGCTGGATATCCCGAGTTGGAGGGTGCCATAGAACGACAGGCTGAGGAAGCTGGCTTAATACCTCACCCTCCATGGGTTTTGAAGCTTATCCAGGTATTTATTCTATTGTTGCTATTATTTGTGCTGCTATTTTCGTTCACTCTTTCGATATGTTGTATTTATTTATCTTTGTTTATTTGTATGGGATTTTTCTATGCTAAATGGTTTTTCAAAATTTCCATTCTACTCCTGTATTTTATACCCTTTCTATTCTGTATGGAGCTTCCCAGAAGATGCTTAGGCCATTACAGGGTAGAATTTCAATCTTTGCATCCATTTAGTCCCTTTTTTGTTCTCCTTTTTCTCCAAATTTGGCTCAATCTCTGATTTAATCAGATAATAAAGTTAAAATCGATATTGATTTGTCTGAAAATTTAGATTTTGCATACTATTGCTAGAAAGTATTTGTTGTAATCAATATCATCAACATCTATACTT
>OLMO02000006.1:5459675-5472095 GCA_900291935.2 Cassiopea xamachana | reverse complement strand
AACTGCCATCACAGGGTTTCATCATATCTTTCCTCCTTGAACATTCCCTAAAACAGCTCAATTCACTGTGGTCAAAAACTCAAAGCGAACTACCTGCAAACATCTTCAAGTTCAGTATCAAATACTTAAACAATACGCTTGCAACTAGAAAAAACCTCCATGTATGGGGTCTTTCAGCAACTTCTGGCTTCCTTCTGTCTTCAGCCTGAATCACTCCTCCATATTGTTGCAGGCTGCAAAACATATCTAGATCAAGGGCGTTATACCTGGCGGCATAACTCTGCTTTAAGTTTTATCGCTCAAACCTTACAATCAATAAAATCTGCTAAACTATATGCAGATCTTCCTGGCTATCTCTCTCCTTGTAGCATTCTGGTGACAGTCTTCGTCCTGACATCATTCTTTCTACAGCCGACAATATCCTGTATATTATAGAATTAACTGTGGGTTTTGAAACAAATTTAAACAATAATGCTCGTCGTAAAGAACTAAAATATCGTCCCCTTCTTACTGATCTTGCCAACGATTATAAACAGGTAAAATTTATTAATCTCAGCATTAGCTGTCTTGGCATATTTGGAAGTTCCTCTGACTCATTTCTTAAACTTTGCATGGAAAGAGGCATCAGCAACGGTGATCTAAACTTCATTATTTCTAAGATATCTACTATAATCATTCGCTCTACATACTACATATTTTGTATGAGAAATAAGCCATGGTCTAACCCAGAACTCCTAAGCTACTAATATCATTGTATTTAGTTGCTAAGTATCGATTTTATATTGACTGTATTCTTTTTCTTTTTTTTGTTTACTTTGTAAGCCAGCCGAATACAAATTACCTTGTAGTAAGTGAGATTTGTATTTGTATTTGTAGCAATATATACATGAATGAAGTTTAAAAAAAATTCAGAATTTTAACCGCCATCCAATCATGTGATCAAATCACGTGTTCAAATCATGTGATCGAATCATATGATCGAACAATGATTCCTATGATCCATGCTAGGCTAAAATTCCAGTTCTGGGATTTTGCTTTTCAAAAATCCTGTAGTGGAGCTCAAAATTCACCTATAGACGATTGCAACCGATTACATTAAAACAGTAAATTAGGATCACTTCGGTTATGGATCGGGAAGATCAAAGCTCTCATATGGAAACCAAGTTTAAATTTCATCTACTGCATTCTTGTGAACTATTGAATTCCAGACAAAAAAAATCGCTTAAATGCAATGTCAGGACTTACTTTGATGCTATTAAGTTTTATATTTTTGAAAATTGGCGTATGAAAAGGCCCAAATATAGAAATGATCTATAAATATTATTACTTTGCAGTTGACAGTTTCAGCACGATTTATTGAGAGTTTGTTTACTTGAAGCAAAGAAAATAATGCAAAAAAGAAAGCAATTGAAAGGACACACATGCATTTATTGTTGCCAAATAGCAGTCCTCTGCAACTTCCGTTATGGGCCATAAATATTCTTGTAATTTTAATAGTTTTATCTCATGTGTGACAAATATCGTTGATAAACTGCTTCTAGAATTGGAAGAAAGAAAACTGTCATCATTCCAATGCTGATTTCTGGACTTGCTTGCATTGCAGTCTCCATTATCCCCCCAAACACTCAAAGAAGAGGTTTGTCGAAGCCTTGAAATTCAACACCCTCTCACATAAAAGATTTATTTTTACTTATTCAATATATGATAAATTCAATATTTAGATGCATGGAAGCGTGTATTGCTTGAGTATTTGAATTAGTGTATCAAACAAAAATAGAGGTGCGTAGAAGAGCATAAATACTGTGTTGAATTCAGTTTTTAGTTTGTTAAAATTAGTGCTGACTATAGATGGATGTCTTGAGTCCACAATATGTCATTTTGGTTTATATTTGATACACTGAATGGATGAAAAATAGTGTTTTAAATAGGAGAAGTATATTCACTCGGATGAGAAGCGTATTATCTTCAAAAGTTGATGGAATTATGGAATCTGTCATTAAGCTCTATCTAAAATAGAAGAACTGAGGTGAAATATTTTTGAGAAACATCTAAGAAGCGCTCTTAATACATCGTTCTTATGTTTTCACAGGATTGTTGGGTTTTCGTGTATTTCTCGGAATGGCTGGTAAATTTTGTATCACATTGGCGTTTGACTCAATATATATATGGTCAGCAGAATTATATCCAACGGTAGTAAGGTAAGATGTCCTTTTTGGTATTGTTTAGAAAAATGTGTTTAAAGGCGTAAGGCTATGCATTTTTTTCTATGACAATAACATTTTAAGGAAAGGCAAATAAAAAAGCATTGATGTGGTGAACTACGGTTTACCATTACGTTTTAATGTTTGTGTAAATGACATTTAATGTACAAAACTGCAATAAAAGTGTGTGCTTTATTTTCATAGAGGAGCAGGTATGGGTTACTTGCAGATTGCAACCAGATGTGGTTCAGGCCTTGCACCATGGGTTGCAAAGGGGCTGATTGTTGTTGATGTTGTGCTACCTTTTGCTGTAATGGGAAGCTCAGCTGTTATCGGTGCATTACTTTTGTGTTGGCTACCTGAGACAGCTCACATGGAAACCAGTGAGACACTTCACGATCAATTCAACAAAGGCAAAAACGATCAATTTTCTGAAGATCAAGTTGACGATGATGGGGAAAAGACATTGATGATTAGAAGGGATAGGACTGTAGTCTATACGAAAGAAAAATGACTTTTGGCTAGAAGTATAATATGGTGTAAATTGCTTTGCGCATCCTGATAAGAAACTACTTGGGAATATGCGTTAATTTAGGCTTAGTCCCGTAGTTATTTTTCATCAATGGTAGTGCTACTAATGGGGATTTCTAAGCAGGATATGAAAGGTTGCATCAAGAGAAGCAAATTGCTCAATGAATCAAGAGTGAGTACTTAATAAAAAATTGAGCTATTGCATATTTTGTACTTCTTAATGTAAAATTTTTAGATGTTCTCCTGTAAAACAGAATCTGGTACCTGAGGGAATACTATATATATAAGAAAATGAAAATTGTAGTAAATGAAGTGAAGTCATCTATGCACTCATTTGTGTTTGTTAATGCTTGTATTATAAACTGATTTATCTAAATTCCATATTCGATATCTTATACGAAAGAAATAGTTGTCAAAACAATAAGATTTTATGTTTCCAGTTCAATAATCTTGGGGAGGAGGGGCAAAAGCACTTTAACATTCTACCTGGGGTGTATCTCCCCTTGCCCTACACGGCAGCTATGTACTCCCAATTCTTAGCATTAAGGAGCGTTTATTTTGAACTGTGAGTGAAATTTTTTACTTTTGAGCATGAAAAAACCTTTATCTATAGATACTAAAGCTCTATAGCCAAGGGTGATTTCTAGGGGGCTCAGACCCCTTATCAACATTATTGTTTATGTTGGGGGCTCAGCTCCCCAATTTTTTGTATCAATCTTGCTTTTGACAGCGCATCGATCTTGCTTCCAATGTTTGGTATGGTATTGCTAAGATGGATTTCCTCACTACTATCTGGCTATTGAGATCTTTGCAGATGTTGGCTATACATTATATGACAATTAGACTAAATTATCATGTCTCCATCTTTAAAAATATGGGTGTGACTGCAAATGGGCCACACCCACTTTCTGACATTGCACCTAGAGCCTCCCATTCTAAAATTTTTCGAAATCACCTGTCTATAGAGTCAAAAAATTTTGAAAGAGATCTTTGGCAAGTGTATTCCTGAGAGGGAGTCGTTTGAACACTACGGCATTGGGCTTCTGCTACCTTTCACTAATTTAGATATCGAATCAATCTATGCTAGATGGTGCCGACTGAACAAAACTTTGCGTGCTTTAGTATCTATATACATTCCAGCTTCTGGCACATGCTTTATAAAGCGGCTATACGTAGTTTTAACGTAAATTCATCAATATGATTGAGAATTTCAATGACTGAATATGAGAGGAAAGCTGTCTTCCTCTTATTTTGTTGAAGGTAGCAAATTGAAGAATGAAACTTACCAACATTGCAAACACACTAGAGGTACCATATGAAATTCCTTAACAAATTGTGGCTCTATGCATTTGATAAAATCGAATTCCCACCAAAACAGCTGACTGCAGTGATTGGGCGTCTGATGAATTGTTTCAAAGTAAAAGAAACGGCATTCTGCGCCTCAAAGTCTACATTTTATGCCCTAATATTTATCAAAAGCATAGGCTGAGCGGTTTTCTCAAAGCTATAGTACCAGTCTCCTTGCTACCTACTACTTTCGGGAATACATGCAATGGGCAGCAGCAGTATGAAGAAACAATGAGGGATTCAAAAGCTTCCAAAGGAAAATCTGAATGAACAATGGCTGTTAGCACTTCTTTTTGTACTTAAAATAGGTGGAGTAAAATTTCGCTGCACGCTATCCTGTCGTGAAAAGTAAAGGTGCCAAATGGGAATTTGAAAGAGGTTGAAGCTAAATAGCCATGGGGTGGCAATAAACAGGAAGGCTGTTCAGTGCGTAAGTAAAATAACTAGGGAGTGGGTACAATAGGCCATAGTGGGGTTAAAAGACAGCATAAAGCTTTGAGACTAAGCAGAAAACGCGCTGCCAGTGCGTTTTATAGCAACTATACTCATTTCAAACAGTCATCTAGCGATGCTAGTTCTAGGCCCTGGGCAGAAAATGCTCCTCGGGCTCAAGATTAATAGAGACGGGGGAGGAGCTTCAAAAATGTATGCAATATCTGTCACAGAGCAAAAGGCAAAGCAGTTCAGAGGGACAAAGGTACGTAATGGAGCGTTTTGTTGCTATTTGTCCCAATGATCGAGCTATGTTGCAGCAAATTTTTTACGTGGAAAATCCAGTATGGCAACAGAAATTCCATAATGCTGACGATAAGTAGATTTTTGGCTGCTTTTGATACTATTTAGAACTGTTTTGAGACTTGAAACTCTGTTTTGAGTGATTGAGCAACTCAGAAAAACCACCATGACAAATATTGCTAGATAAGTACTAAAAAGAATATTAAGAAAAATGCTGCTACTGTGCATTCATGGTGTACTACCATTTCATCAAATATAACCTAATCTCTTGTATTTACATATGTGTACAAATGATAATGTGCAATGTTATCACAGTAGGAAAGATACTGCTTGTTTTAGACTGTGCTATCTACAAAAACTTGTATACCATACTCTGCTACTGAAGCATTCCAAATTCCTTCAAAAAGCACTCTTTATAGCTGTTGTCATGCCAAACACGTGAAAATGTGGATATATTCACTTGACGATCTTCATCGTACACAAAAATTGCTCATCTGCTGGTGGCTACTTCAGGAGACACAGACATAATGTGTGTTTTCTAGATATTACGAACATATTTATACTCAGTGGCGTAGACGTAAATCAATAGCAATGTGGGCTCTAATGATAGATAAGGGGGCTTTTTTCTTGTATGGATCTTTATGGGATACTTTGAAGCTAATCCGCATAGATACATAAGAAAATGATAATGTCTTTCAGAAAACAACGTATTTGTAATACCCTTGATCTTGTGAACTAACAATTCCTCGACAGCTTTTTAAATAAAAAAATAGCTTTTTATAACAGAGTAATGACTTTTCTAAGCTCTTATTTCCAAAACATTTACAGATTTGGGGGGGGGGGATGCGTGCGCCCCCACTCTTCTACACCACTGTGTAAAATATTTTGTAGTGCCAAAGATACTGGTCCATCACAATTATTTTATGTGGCTCATGGCTATGGGCACTACACAGAAGGAAAGATGTTGTGTTTTAATGCATGTGGACACGAAAGAAATGGGAATGCTTAATAAAAATATGCACTTTGCAAAACAAAATGATAAAAGTTGTATTCTGTTCCCAGCTATTTAATGTCACAAAGCAGAGCAACACCTCTCAGTGCCCAATGGTCAGGATGTTGTGCTGTTTTTAAGTCAACTGGGGCAATATATGTCCTATCTGTGCGTATTGGCTTCTTGTAAATTGGACAGCAGTACATTTTTTGATCTTTGTTGTTAATATTGTTTACAGCATAGATGTGGATAACTGGCATGGGTGTAAACAATACTTTTGCAGGTGCTTCAACGAGTTTACATCCACGTCTGTCCCACCCAGCACCATCCAAAAACAATCCATAAACATAAACACCTTCAGACGGAGCAGATGACACATCGTCTTTTGTTATTTTCAATACGTCGTTTTGAAGAATGACAGTATCTAGGGACCATGATTTCGAAGGATCCTTTGATGTTCCTTTGTGTGCACGGGTAACTTCCTGTAGAAGAGAAAAAAGGACAATGAACAGCAATCCTAGCAAAGCCCAGGGGCATGCACGGAGAGAAAGTCAGTACTTTATATAAAGCCATTGCACACATATACAAAGCTAAACTGTATAAGTTTCACAGGAACACAATAGTTGAAAAAGAGATGGGTTCAAGCAGGTATTAAGAAAACGTATTGCGAAAATGCCAAAAAGACTACAGAGTCGAGGATACAGCAATGTCAAACAAATATCTCTTGAAGTGAAGATTCACACTCAAAAGTAGAGGCCAACAGAAAGAAGCATATGCGACCTTTGAACTACAATATAAACTCCATCAGAAACAGGTTCAAGATATTTTCACATATCCACACTAGCACCAATACAGTTGTCACACAAGCAGTAATCATCAACAAAGTAGCTAGCTGTAGTGACTAGATTATATCTCATTTAATCCAAACTTAGATCAACATCACCTGTCTCATTGCAGTAAGGAAGCCTTGGGGGTTGAAAAATCCTGTCATCCAGAAGACATTTGGGCGACCAGAAAAGCACCAATCGTTGAATTGTGTATTACGCTCTAGTAATTCAGTGTACCAGAATCCAAGTGTAGATGATTCCCATGAAATCTATGGAGCATTGGAAAAAATTAATCAATATTTGTATGGGTAAAATAGTACCAGCAACTTGAAGTCAATTTAACTCAGAAATGTAGTATTAACGGCAAAGGACATCATTATGAAAAATGACTGAATTGCTGTTGGTGATGATTATGACGACGACGACGATGACGATGATAACGATGGTGGTGGTGGTGATGATAACAATGATGGCTAGCCCATGGTGGGTGGCCTCCACGTGGTGGAGAGCAGGCACAGAGATACAACTGCCCTTAAGTTGATAGTGATTTATGTCGCAGAGATTCAGAATTAGGGCAGATGTTGATGACCTATGGAAAACTGTCCAACCACAACCCTTCAGTGAAAAGTAGGCTCAATGTCTCAAATTGCAGTTTTGGCTAGTCGCTGTTGGGGTAATAGAGTGGATTTGGTATAGCCGGATAAATCACCTCTTTTAAACAAATGGCAGGCAATCCACTGTCCCACATGGTCAGTCCTAGGCACCATCAGGGGCACAATGCGAGAAAGAAGAAGAGACAAAGATGATAATGATGAGATTATTATTATTACTGATGATGATGATGGTGGGGATGATGATGATCATACTCATAGTGATAAAACTGTAGTAAGCAAATGGTAGCAGTGAAGTAGAAAACAATCAAATACCCTTTTCCATGATTCAGGTATTCGTGCATCAAACATACAATCCAGAGCATCTCTCAGTGTTTCATTCATTATGATTGTCCCATCAATGGCAAGCTTAAGATCAGTTAATGTTTGTCGTACAGTTGAAATCACACGCTGCATTCGATCAATCTCTTGTTTAAGGAAAATATTCATTGGCGCATAAGCTCCCATCTTTTGAATGCGGGCGCGCACCTTGAAGAAACAGACACATTCATGCTGATATTTGCATAGTTCAAGGAAGATTAATACAACAGCACGAAAAAGCGGCAACATAATTTTGACATACTGAAAGCCTTTTTCGTCTGACACTCATCAGAGTATGAAAACGTCGGATAATGACCTAAAGGTAAACCGAAATATATATCCAGATGCAGTAAATCTAATTGGCCCCAAGTGTGACCAATTAGGACATAATGTTAGGACCTAATCTGGATATATATTTCGGTTTACCTTTAGGTCATTATCCGACGTTTTCATACTCTGATGAGTGTCGGACGAAAAAGGCTTTCAGTATATCAAAATTATGTTGCCTCTTTTTCGCGCTGTGGTAAATTTCTGTAGTATGAAGATTAATAAAGTGAATTCATATATCCAATAGCACTTTAGTGCCCTTAAAGGCTTGAGATTGCTTTCCACTCTAATTCAAATGAACGCACAACTAAAAAAGACTGAAGCCAAATATTCAAGAATGCGCCCCATTCTCTGAAAAAAATGCTGTTGCTTATAATTAAAATTAGGGAGAAGCCAATACTTTTAATCAATTATCAGGCCACTAAAAAATTCCTCGGTGTCAATAGGCTATTATCTTCAGCATTCTACAACAAGTAGGCTATACTACAGAAATAATGCTATAAGCAGACTCAGCAGACGATAGGTACGTCGAGAAGCTTCATTTCTCCTGAACTAGATCTTAGGCAACTTGTTAGAAAGCCAAGGTCTTCCTTTATGAGGAAAGAAGTTACGAGTAGATCTATTACCTCATGGTTGACGTAATTCGGTGGCAATTTATCAAGCATATCATCTGCTAATCGATGGACCAAACTTTCCCTTGTTTCTCCTCCACCAGATGAACTGTCTTTCGGTTGTATACTGAGAATCGTGTTAAGACAATTCTTTGCGACATTGCTTTGGTATCTTGAAAGGAATAAATAATTCAAATGACAAATGAAACAAATTGCAAAACACAAAATATGCATTCAGATAGAGCACGATTGTAAAGCTAGATTATGTTTGTACGTGCATGTGCGAAAGTGGATGTGCATGCGTGTGTGTACACGCATGCACTAACTTTGAAGGAAAGAAAGAGGGTAGAGAGAGAGAGAGAGATTATGGAAGTAAGGCGGAGAAAGTTTCACTTCTTCTATCAGATTCCTATCGCGTCTCAAAAAACAGTCACACCATGTGGCTGCTGTTTTCCGAGACTTAGTTGCCCCACCCTCGCTCTGTATCTTTTTTGTACCTGTATTATACTACTTACTTCTGAAGGAAAGAAAGAGGGTAGAGAGAGAGAGAGAAATATGCATTATTCAAGAACAACTGTGATATTCACAACAAACTCATTAACCTCCTTTTAACCAAAGCCCTTGTGTAGCAAATACACAAAAAGGCATGAATGAATCCAGTGTTGTGTTGGCAACCATAGTTAGTAAGGGTTTTGGGATGGCCTTAGGAAGCCTTTAAGCACAGTATGCTCAAAAAGCATGTAGTAAAAAGAATCTGTTGGGGGCTCCTTCGGGGCTCCATTTGGTCAGAGGCCCTTAGCTTTTGAACTTAGATGCCCTAAACTAACATTCCCTAAACTGCATTACGCCAACGACCATCTTACGTGACCACTAGATACTACCAATTACGGCAGCCCTGAACTTAAAATAAAATATGCACGTACTCAAACATAAAATACTTCAATTTGCTTACGTGATATCAGCATTTGGATGGAGGCCAAACACCTCAGGAGTATCTACCAATGGGAGACTGTCAATGGAATCGAGGTACTGCTGTATTGTAGTACATTTCGGAATAGAATAGCCTTTGTAGAAGACAAAATTTTGCAGGAACATGTTATCGCTGAACCAAACCTAAAATTCAAAAAAATAAAAATTCTCTTGCTATGAAGCTACATTAGTCAACATCCATGCTTAATGCTCAATGACAAAAATTGCTAGGTATTAGAGTAGTTAACCCTATAAATGATGTACCAATGCCTAAATGTACTTCTTAAGATGCTCTTCTACTACATGCGAAAAATTCTCCGTATGTCAGTATGCTGACCCTAGCCAGGGAGCATAACACATCTATATGAATTCACAACAATAGGAGACAAGAAAATGCTTTTCTCAAGAATCTGCGTAGCATATGAGATGAAAATACCAACTTTGGCAAAATAGCCAAGAATGTCATGATCTGTTACGGACAATGAAATAAATGGGGGATAATATGCAGAGCATGGCGTTTGTGAAGGCAAGGCAAGGCACAATATAAATTTACTATAATTCTCTATGAATCTTTCAATCAAATACGACCGAATTTTGCGTGAAAAAAGGACCAAGAAAAAGCTTAGCATGGCTCCATTTCATCTTAAAAGGCTAATTTGCTCCTTGGAAATCAGGAAATTTCCTTAGGCCTGCAATGCTCTGCTTCAATGATGCCTAATGAAAATTAACAGAGCGATTTTGACAACTAAAGTTATAGGAATTTAAAACTAGAAGGTTTTTGAATACAAAAAATTGCACATTTTAATCTTCTTTTGGAAGGAGACTTTGGTTTGATATTCTCAAATAGGGTAAGGGGAATAAAATCTTACCCTAGTAAAAGTATTAAGCAATCTCTTGTCATAATCATCGGTAACTCTTCCGCCATATTGGACTTCTCCCAGCATATAACGAACAGTATTCCAGGAAACTCCTTTCTTAGGATCCATATCGTCCAAGTGATTCTGAACGAACTGAACACTTGATGAAAAGTCAGCCTGATTGAATTCGTAAGGGATGTTCCAACCCAATGGTCCATATTTTCTTCTCTCCTGGACAGTCGTATGTAGTATAGCAACGGAATACAGCATTGGTTTCCACTGTGGCAAATTTGTGACATCTAGCTGATCCTGAGTTAATCCTGTCAAAAAACAAAATATTAGGAACGTAAGAGTTATCATGAATGGTAATCACTAAAGAAACTGGGATATTAGATGGAAAACACGTCCAGCAAAGCAAAAATGTTAACATTGAGGGCTTCTTAGATATATTTAGAATGATTTAGAACCATCTTATTTCGAGAACCTCGACAAGTCCGATTAATGCTTTCGTAGAAATTCAGAAAGTTTGGCACCTTTTGGCATGGTAGTTAGATTTCATGATCGAAATTAATACAAAGATGCAATCTTATCGTACCTGTGTCTTCAAATATACAATTTATTGGCACCAACTTACTATATTATGCAGTGTTCTGTTATATGATATTGTACTATACCATAATACATTATACTATATTGTATTACATTACATTATATTGTACTACATTATGATGGGTAATTTGATCTATTATACTATATTTCATTATGTTACACCCCTAGATAATATGATACTGTATCGTGCCACATCATGCAATTTAAGTAACATATTCTTCTGGATAAAAAGTTGCTATTCCTAATTTCGCAACTTCTTCACAACTGATTCTTGTCTACTAACTTTGATTGAAAAAGACAAAACAGCCAAAGAAGAACTGAGGCAATTGAGTTGGGACATGGCAACGACTACAAATAAGACGTCAATACCAGTCACAAATACCTGCATATGTTCTTTTAAGTCCAGCTTTCAACCCTTGCGGAGGCTCATTAGTGAACTTGATTGACATTTGCAGAAGGTTAATAGGAAAGTGAGGATGAACTTCAGTAGTGATCCACAATCTAAAGTCTTCGTGGACGGTTTCTGTCTCTGTTACAATATCCATAAGCTCGTCCATAAAAGGTAGGCCTAAGTGACAATTCTGCAGTAGAACCCAGCCACCCTAAAGAAGAAGGTTTTATATAATAAAAGCTTTAAAAAGTGTAAATATTAAGTTTTTGTTTCGAATGCACGTTTCATAAGATACTCTGTAACCATCCACTAAAAGCAGCAAAAATAAGGCTGCTAACTTCAACTATTGTCTTAACTCTAGAAAGTAGAAAAATGTGCTGGGAGTAAGGTGCTACAGTAGGCCAAGCCACTAGAGGGATTTCAGGTAACATACTAAAATATCATTCTCCACCAATCAAGCAGCGGTTGGATAAATTATCTAGTTCAATTTGACATTGAGGTACTTACAGACTGCATGAATTGATTGAGAAGTCGTCTTGCGTGAACCTCCTGTCCCTGACCCATTGAAACTGCCTTGCACTCTAGAGAGAAGGGCCGATGAAATGCACAGTTAAATAAATGATGAAAATTAAAACTTCTAACAATGAATTTTGATATTGATACAAGATGAACTTTAAAGCTAGTAATGATTAGGGAAAACATAGTCATTAGCTAATACATGAGCTTTCATGAGCTCTAAAGCTTAAGAGGCACTTCTTCAACAAAACTAAGTAAAAGAACTCGAATGCATGGGACCGTGTGAACTCTTCCCATCAACACAAATTTGGAGTTTGATTAGCATAAATTGTTTGGAAATGAAAACCATAAATTAGATCACTCTCAGGTTTCAGATCACTAAAGGCCTGGGAACCAAAATGAGCATTACAGGAAAATACCCCACATACCGAGTTTCAATCTCTTTGCCAATGATTCAATATTATTTGTTGGATCAGAACCCATTGATAGGAAGCATATCATTGGCGTTCTTATTTCACTCTCTTCCCATGTTTCTTG
>OLMO02000006.1:5424724-5459575 GCA_900291935.2 Cassiopea xamachana | reverse complement strand
AACAGATATCGAAGAGCCACTCATGTCACTCCGAAGTCTTATCTTTCATTTATCAATGGCTATAAGACAATTTATGCTGAGAAGAAGGCTGAGATTGGAACTCTTGCTCAGAGAATGAACACCGGACTGACAAAGCTAATGGAAGCCAGTGAATCGGTCGCAGAGCTTTCTAGGGAGTTAGCAGTTAAGGAAAAAGAATTAGCAGTTGCATCTGAGAAGGCAGAGAAGGTAAAATATANNNNATTGAAAGGCATCATTTTAATTTTCAATTCATTCTGATTCTCAACGTTGTCTCGAGATGTTTTCTCCTTTGTTCATGTGGATCTTGACATATTTGCATGAAATTGCGGATCAAGTGCCTACTTTCTATTCACTCTCAATTCTAATTCCCTTTTCTTTGTTGAAAATTTATGGCTTATACCCTATAATTGATTAAGAACAGGAGATCTACGTTTTGGTTTTGCAATATGAATAAATTCCACCCTAGGAGATGCCTTGCATATGTTTACCTTATTTGGAAAACTGAAACATTTGAGAAAGTTTATCCTATGATTATGCCAGCTTCTGCTAGCTTGGGTACTCAGTAGTTTGCATTCTTGATTTATGTTTGCATAGTAGATGTTTGCCCTTCTCTAGAGGCAGGATAAAACACTTTTATTGATAATAATCAGGCTGTTTCTTCTTCATTAAAATGCCTTATATATGGGAATTGGAATGTATTGTTTCATCATGACCTGCAATTTCCCTCTTTTCATTTTAGGTACTGAAGGAAGTAAGTGTTAAGGCTCAGGCAGCGGAGAAAGTGAAGTCCCAGGTTCAGGGAGTGAAAAACAAAGCCCAGGCAATTGTTGATGTCATAAATGTAAGAATTTTTCTTTATTTAAAGCCTGAATTTTGCTAATATGAAGATATTAACTACCAAACGTATTTGCTTTTTGAGCTAGAGTACTAGGAACATTTATTCCACACAGGATGTATTGAAAAGTTGAAAACCATATTTTCACTGATGTTCCAAGTTCTGTTACTTTTGCATGGTCCATATCACCCAATGTTTTCTTCTTCTATCTATGACGCATATCAGTCTCTTTCAGTTCATATTCCTTTGCACTTTTTGCAAACTCAGAATCATGTATGTAATGTATCTTCGGCAGGCTGATAAAGAAGTTGCCTTTTCAAAACTCGAAGCTGCAAGGCCAGAACTTGAAAAGGCAGAGGCTGCTCTACAGGTACTCCTTGCTTTCTCGATATATCTTTGTGTTTGTTTTGTAAGTGTTACATTCAGTATTCCAGCTGTATCCTAGTCCTAAAAATATGTAAAATTTTCCATACAACTAATCAATATTTGCATTAACAGACTATCAAGCCAGCAGATATAGCAACAGTACGTCGACTTGGAAGACCACCACATCTGATCATGAGAATTATGGATTGTGTGCTGCTGCTTTTCCAAAAGAAGATTAACTCAGTTCAACATGATACAGAGAAGAACTGTGTTAAACCTTCCTGGGGAGAGTCGTTTAAGGTAAAATTCAGATTTAATATTGACAGACTAGTGGTTCACTATTGTTTGGAAGAGAATGTGAAGTATGTTTGGATTATTGGAATACTTTTATTCCTCAAGGAAAATTATAAATATACATAAATATATATATATATATATATATATATATATGTATATATGTATGTATGTATATATATGTATATATATATATATGTATATATATATATATGTATATATATATATATATATATATATATATATATATATATATATATATATATATATATATATATATATATATATATATATATATGTATATCTATACACTGTAATAAATTGAAGATTCCTGCATTATTGGTTGTTTGCTAATAGGTATTTAGAGCAACATACAACTTTCGGGGGGTTCATGTTTGAGAGGGCTTACATTCGGGATTTCATGGTATTTGAGTTAATATATTTCTAGACAATAACCATCCTCAACAGCTTTTTGTCATAATTGCGACGTGACAATCTGCTGTACCTCTGTATGTGTCCTTAGTTAGAGAAAACGTATGCACGGGAGATCAAATTAATTCCACAGCAGCGGCTACACATGAAAATACGAAATTTTGCATAGTTGTAATATATCACAAAAATAGATCAGAAAACTGATAGAAATTGCGTGCAACTTTGCCAAGCCTTTTGAGGATAAGTGAATTCTTAGATAATGTTGGTTGGTTATATTAATTTCATGTTCTCCGTAGTTGATGAGTCAAGCTGGTTTTCTCCAAGCACTTGAGCAGTTTCCCAAAGATACAATCAATGATGAAACCTGTGAGCTCATGCAGCCTTACTTTGATGCAGAAGATTACAATCAGGAGAGTGCCAAGAGGGTGTGTATCTACAAGACTTTTTTTCATACTTATTGACTGCAGTATCTTCTCCCTGAGGGTTCTTAATTATAAATGTATAGATCTTCAGTATTTGAGGATATTGCTGCTATGCGATTTTTCTCTTGGTTATCTGACATGTAGTTTGTGCAGAGACAAGCTAGCTCCCGTTGTGTGTACCTTGTACATTATCAGCAGCACAACAGTATGTCTTTAGGTGGAAAGGGTAGAAAATAATAATTCAAGTGTTGCTTCGTTTTATTTCGTTGCAGCTTTCTGTTTTCTTGTCAGTACATTAGTTAAAATTCTATTCATTGTGAAATTATGCTGGGTGTACACGTGCCACTTCAACTACTAACTGTAGGAAGACCTGAAACCTGACTGACAATAGCAGATGCGATAGAAAACAGGCGACTGCACAGGAGAAGACTAAAACAGCCATTCATTATGTTTGTGTTAGTTTGTGTGTGTGTGTGTGTTCTCATCACAGTGTTTCAATTCATTCAATTCTGGCATCTTTTCTATTTCCTAAAGGTTTGTGGTAATGTGGCTGGTCTCTGTGATTGGACTATTGCAATGTCAAATTTCTTCAGTGTTAACAAAGACGTTTTGCCTCTTAAGGTAAACAACTCTTGATTTACTCCTCTGATTTTTCCAATTGATCCAGTCTATAAACACTGCTTGTTCTGGAGCTTGTCAATAATACCTATTATATCTAGCATCTGCAAAGCCAAAGATAACCTGCTTAGCCAAAATTTTTATTTAAAATTTTGCTATAAGAAGAGTACTTTCTTCTAATAACAACATATTTCTTCATTTTTACTATTATAAATTTTCATAAATTCATGTTTACTTGCAGTCAGTGTACTCTGTTTAGAATCAGCTGCTATTTAAATTGCCATCCTTTTGGGCCACTTGTTTTAACAGCTTTGAGATAGAATGGTTACTATAATCTAGTTAATCAGAGTCTTGCTTTTTACTATTATTTTTGGGTAATTTCTTAGCTAATTGTCAATCAATAAAATTCTCATCTTGTGAATCCGAATGAAGAGCAGATATCATTTTGAAATATCATTACGTATTTACTTTTGGCAACAAAACACTTGTACCACAAATTGCGCTGAAATGCCTTAGGAATGAGCGCTGCCTTAGAAGAAACTATGTAGTATCATGTCGCATATCTGATGGCGAATGTACTAAACAACATACTCTGCTATTTTCAAGTCTTCTCGAGTTCTCTTTGGTTTAGAAGTAGTATTTCTCTTTGATGACGATGGAGTGAAAAGAGAATGCAGTGTCACCATGAATTGTTTTCAAGCTTACACTTCTTAGTGCCTAAATGTTGTTTTGAGTAAATGCAAAGGAAGGGAAGTATTTTGCTTTTATGTGTCTTGACTGTTTGTGATTAGGCAAATTTGACTGTTCAAGAAGCAAAGTACAGCGTNTTGCCATGGAAGATTTAGAAAAGGCACAGGCTCAATTAAACGAAAAAGAGGCTGAATTGCAAGAAGTCCAGTCGATGTATGAAAGAGCTGTGAAAGAGAAACAGGTATTGACTTGAATTTCTTTCAACAGAATAGAATCAGCTATTAAATTTGAAAAACTTTGATGTTCTTTGAAACAGCAGATCCATAAAAAACTTGCTATTTGCTACAAAAAGTGGCATTGATGGGCGCTCTCTTGTTTTTCATTAAGCTACTTTTTTAATTATGTGAAATTTGTGATGAAGACTTACGAAAGCTTGAGCAATTTTCATGCATAGCTTACTTTCTTGTGAAAATCAATCTATGTTGATTTTATTTGAAGTATTAGCTAGTTTTGCAAGACTTTTGGTTTGCTTCAAGCTACATTACCTCTCATTTAGTATTCAAAGTAAAGCCCAAAGGCTGTTACAAAAGCTACTGAGCTACACAAAGGCTAGTTTTTTGCTAATATATTGAATCTGATACCGTTTTTAAATGCATTCTAATGAAATATTTAAGGATCTACTCGATGATGCCGAAAACTGTAGGCGTAAGATGGTAGCTGCTTCTGCTCTGATTAGTGGACTGTCCGGTGAGAAGGAGCGATGGACGCAACAAAGCAAGGAATTTCAAGCTCAAATCGGAAGGTATGTTTTCTTGTGACATTGCTTGCAGAGGTCTAGGAAGTATCTTCTCTAGAAAATGTGTTTTAGGCCTGGATTCCAGTAATCTCATATAACCTAATTCTAGATTTTCTATTGCTGATCATAATGATGATCCTTTATGAGTATTCTTTAGTATAAGTATGGACCAAAATAGCCTTTGCTAAATTTTATAAGTTGAATATCATTAGCGAAAGCATTCCCAAATGCAACAGGAGAAGAAGCCATCTTATAATTGTAGGATTTATTCTCTTTAATCACGGCACAAAACCCGTCCTTCTCTCTGGAATAATGTAATATTCTCAGTTCTGTGGAGCTTTTCAAATTTTCCAGTCTTGTTCTTAGATATTGGAGGATTATTCTGAAGAATCGAAGTAGTGAGCAGCAATTCTTAACCGTGTATATTCCGTTGTTCTCTTTTATAGGTTGGTTGGAGATATCCTTTTATGCACTGCGTTCCTTTCCTACTCTGGCCCTTTCAATCAAGAATTTCGGTCGAATTTATTCAAAAGCTGGCAGAAAGAAATGAGACAAAAGAAAATCCCATTTACACAAGAATTGAACGTTATATCAGAGCTCGTTGATACTGCAACGGTAATTTGCTATTTTATTGGCAGCTTAAACCAAATTTGTAGCAAAGAGAGTTACAGCTTTCTTTAAACTTTTACCATCGTTTTGCTCTGTTCCATCATAGCATTGCTTTTTTGTGAGAATTCTGTGGATACAATATGTGTGTTAAAAAATTTTTGTATTCGTTTGACCTGCAGATATCTGAGTGGAATTTGCAAGGCCTTCCAAATGACGAATTGTCGTTACAAAATGGTATTATTGTTAGCAAAGCGTCAAGATATCCTTTACTAATTGACCCACAAGGGCAGGGGAAAATCTGGGTTAAAAACAAGGAACACAGTAGCGGTTTGCAGGTAGAATATACAGATTTTCATTTTTATACGTCTGCATTTTTTTATTTGAATTTATATGAGGAAGATATTTGCCCATCCAGATCAAAAAATTCTCAAAGTTCTATGAGGAGAAGCGTATGCTGCTTATATTGCGGTGAAAAGAAAGAAAGCATTTAGGAGTAGCTGAAGTAATAAGTTGCAACCGATTTGCGCTCTGCAAGATTGCCTTTCTGATGGGACTCAAATTGGATCTTTTTTTTAGATTACGTCATTGAATCACAAATATTTTCGAAATCACATCGAGGATTGCTTATCCCTTGGAAGACCTCTCATGATTGAAGACGTTGGTGAAGAACTCGATCCCGCTTTGGATAATATATTGGAGAAGAATTTCATTAAGATTGGCTCAACCTTAAAGGTACGTATGCTAGCAATTTGTGAACGCTAGGACTCGACAGCTTAATGCTGGTATACTGAACTTTATGGTGCTTTATTGGAATATGCTGGTTGAAGAAACGATGCAAAGAATGAGTTTGAGGAGGATTTCTTCAAATTAATGAACAATTTGATATATGGAAAGACATTGGAGAATATGCATCTATGTATTATTAGAAAGTGCTGGTTGAAGTTGATTTTTTTAAATTTTGGTAAGACTTGCTAAAGATTTTCTTCACAATTCTTATGATCTTTTACTTACTTTCAAGGTAAAAATAGGCGACAAAGAAGTAGATGTCATGAATGGGTTCAAACTCTACATAACAACAAAGCTTCCAAATCCAGCGTATACACCAGAGGTTTGTCATTTTCACTTCCGCTTGCCTAGAAGTTCCAATTATATTTGAGTGTGCCTAGATTGATAGTATGCCGGTTTTTGAGCGATTTTATGCTAGGGAACTAATTCAGAGTAACCTCAGCATAGGCACAAACCTCATCGGTACCCTTCATCCTCGTTGTATTACTTTGGTGAACAGTTACTCTAGGTTCTTCTTGAACTGTTTCTACTTAAGTAAAATCGTGCATGCAGAGGAGTCAGTTTTTTTATTATAAGATAAAAGTCTTCTTAACTCATTGCTGCTATAGTAATAATAATGATGCTAACTTCATTCCACTTACAGATCAGTGCGAGGACATCAATTATCGATTTTACAGTCACAATGAAAGGGTTAGAAGATCAACTTCTTGGACGGGTGATTCTTAAAGAGAAGAGTGTAAGTTGCTATTAAATGCTTTGTATCTTTTTTTTTACATCTATCTCACGATATATCTTATTCATATGCCCTAAGATGTAGGAAATATACCTACGGAATTCTGATACTACGTACGTAGCATAAAATTAAAATGGAAAGGCATGCTTCTCAAGTATCACATGTAGAAAACTTTTTACCCACATTAGGAACTTGAAGCCGAAAGAACAAAGCTTGTAGAAGATGTAGCAGCTAACAAAAGAAAGATGAAAGAGCTGGAGGACAATTTATTGTATCGATTAACCAGCACAGAAGGCTCACTTGTTGACGATGAATCGCTGATTGATGTTTTGAGTATCACAAAGTCCACCGCAGAGGATGTCAGCCAGAAGCTGATAACTGCAGCAGATACTGAAGTCAAAATAAATAATGCTAGAGAAGAATATAGGCCCGGTATGAACTACTCCATATGTTGTTATTGTGTATTTTGTAGCGGAGTCTGATTATCTTAGTATTATGAATTTAATGATCACATATTTTTCAACTGAAGAAATATTAGTTAATATCCACCACGACCGCAGGAAAATCATTGATGATTTTTGTGTATGTGCAGTTTCCCCACCATTTTATGAATTTGAGTATTATGTAGAAACTATAGTGGCTTTTTGGATTGACTGGTGCTTTTGTTAAACAGAACATTGAATAGCAAATTGTAATGAAAGTATGCAAAGGCTGGAACTCCTTTTTATTTTACCTCATCTTTTCGCTTTCTGTCTAAAGAGGTATAACATTTTTCTTATTTGATTTTTATTCTTCTTATTGTTAATTCATCTCACATTATTCTTCTTATTTTCACTTTTAGTGGCAACAAGAGGCAGTATTCTTTACTTCCTTATCGTTAAAATGTCATATGTAAACTGTATGTACCAAACTTCACTGAAGCAGTTTTTAGGGTTGTTCGATCTATCAATGATAAGGTTGGTATCCTGCTGCTGTTTTTGTTTTGCTTCCATATTTGATACTTTTTATCTCATAACTTATGGATGCTATGTACTTAATTACAAGGCAGGGACGTATGAAACACCTAAAAAGAGGGAGAGAGGTTATAGAAGGAGCACTTGACCACGCCCATAAAAGTTCAAAACTCTAAAATGCTTATGATTATACCAAATCAATGCTCACACTGTATTTAGATAGGAATTAAAGATATCAACCTTGGGGTGTACGTAGATACCTGCTATTTCATGTAGAAGGGCTCAAAATGGTACAAGTGGAGAAATAGAAAGGAAACACTTCACTCCAAAGTTAAAGTTATTGATATGAAAGGTATGGAAAGGAGACTTTTGGATTTGAAAGTGGCACTTTTTTGCCTGGAAGGGACACTTTTGGGTATAACAGGGGTGCTTTTGCATAGTTTGCTATAAAATTAGGGTGCCATAGACCACCTGACTACCCACGTTTCTAAGTCGCTGTTGCAATGTTTATCTGTTTTGGACATCGCAACAGTTCCAATGAACTGTTTCGCTCAAATCTTTGCAAGCTGTTAAACTGGTGTTGGTCCAAGATAATAATTCTGCGAATTTGCACCATCTTTGTATCAGTTCCTTTGTTATAATGTTAGAGGTCTTAGCTAATTGTTATATGTTGTTATTTATTGTTGTTTCAGATCCCAACCATCGCCCATAACTGGTAAAAGGATACACAACATTATTGAATACTTGACGTATGAGATTTTCAGATACTCTTGCCGAGGACTTTATGAAGATGATAAGTTCTTATTTACGCTTCTCCTGGCACTGAAAATTGATTTGCAGAACAAGAGGATAAAGCATGATGAATTTATGACATTAATTAAAGGTATTCTTTGTTGTTTTTACATGCTTCCAATACATTTATCTCCTAAACCACATCATTCCTTTCCCATATCTGCTTGATTATGGTATGTTGAAACTGGGAAAACGCATTTCCTCAAATAGAAGCTTCAGCTTTTCAGAAGCTAGCTAAAAGTTGCAGTTTCATATCAATTTCCTAATCTTTTAAGTTAAAAACTCACTGAGATTTTTACTGAGGCCCAAAAGCATAAAAGTTTCATGTTTTTTGTCATTTCTCATAAGGTGGTGCCTCGTTGGATCTCAAGCAAGTGCAACCAAAGCCTGCGAAATGGATTTTAGATATGACTTGGTTGAATCTGGTGGAACTAAGCAAACTGCCTCAGTTCAATGACATTATTAATCAGGTAGTATGCTAGCTAGAACATTTTGTCATCTTGTTCACTATCTTTGTATTCTGTGAGTTGATTATCGTACCACAAAGGTAAATTCAGAATTTTGAAACAAAGTGCTACGTGTATTTCATTTTTGGTATTGGATTGAACTTTTTGCATCGAATGTGAATGAAAAGATCATTGTTTACAAATGAATGAAAATGAGTTTACCGTGCAGCAGTTTGTTTTATTCTTCATATTCCATTGTAGGTTTCACGCAATGAAAAACAATGGAAGCATTGGTTTGATAAGGATGCCCCTGAGGAGGCGGAAATTCCTGATGGTTACAGCCAGTCGCTTGATACGTTTAGAAAATTGTTGTTGATAAGGTAGTTCTCGTTTGCTATTTAGTACTTTGGCCAATATCATCACAGTTTGATTATCTATTTATCTATTTTAATGTATATTTTGCTATCTTTTATTAACCTTGCATTCTACCTACCATATATACATGTCAGCATAAGTGATCACATTGTAATTCTTAACTTAATGCGAAAGAGAATCTGAACTTCTTGACTTTGCCAAATACAGATAGAAACTTTTTCAGAATGTAAGGTTTCAGCCAATTGATGTTAAGAACCAGTTTTCTATGATGGTTTGCATCTTGGAAGGGATAAAGTGACGAGAGCTACAGGATTGCAACTCAACCAACTACTACACTTATAGCTTAAGCCAGTCACTACACTACATTCAGCTCTAGCTTTCATGATATTTTACCAATGTTTTTGCTATAATGGCTTTATTGTAACAGCGTTCAGTTACAATCATAACTTTTTGGGATTATAAAATGTTACTTTCTGCAATTTTGCACGAATCGCCATTCTATGATGCAAGAAATTATGCTTATGTCCCTGTAGAAGCACAATGTAAATAATACATTTGCTCCATAGATCATGGTGCCCAGATCGAACTCTGTCTCAAGCTCGTAAGTATATTGAGGAATCAATTGGGAAAAAGTATGCTGAAGGCGTCATACTCAATTTACNCAAGAAACATGGGAAGAGAGTGAAATAAGAACGCCAATGATATGCTTCCTATCAATGGGTTCTGATCCAACAAATAATATTGAATCGTTGGCAAAGAGATTGAAACTCGGTATGTGGGGTATTTTCCTGTAATGCTCATTTTGGTTCCCAGGCCTTTAATGATCTGAAACCTGAGAGAGATCTAATTGTGATGGTTTTCATTTCCAAACAATTTTTGCTAATCAAACTCCAAATTTGTGTTGATGGAAAGAGTTCACACGGTCTTATGCATCTGATATTTTTTTATTTAGTTTTGATGAAGAAGCGCCTCTTAAGCTTTAGAACTCAAAAAAAGCTCATGTATTAGCTAAGGACTATATTTTTCCTAATCATTACTAGCTTTAAAGTTCATCTTGTATCAATATCAAATTTCATTGTTAGAAGTTTTAATTTTCATCATTTATTTAAATGTGCATTTCATCGGCCCTTCTCTCTAGAATGCAAGGCAGTTTCAATGGGTCAGGGACAGGAGGTTCACGCAAGACGACTTCTCAATCAATTCATGCAGTCTGTAAGTATCTCAAAATCCATTTCAAATTGAACTTGATAATGTATCCAACCGCTGCTTGATTAGTGGAGAATTATATTTTAGTATGTTACCTGAAATCCCTCTAGTGGCTTGGCCTGCTGTAGCACCTTACTCCAAGCACATTTTGTACTTTCTAGAGTTAAGACAAAATAGTTGAAGTTAGAAGCCTTATCTTTGCTGCTTTTAGTGGATGGTTACAGAACATCTTATGAAACGTGCATTCGAAACAAAAACTTAATATTTACACTTTTAAAGCTTTTATTATATAAAGCCTTCTTTTTTAGGGTGGCTGGGTGCTACTGCAGAATTGTCACTTAGGCCTACCTTTTATGGACGAGCTCATGGATATTGTAACAGAGACAGAAACTGTCCACGAAGACTTTAGATTGTGGATCACTACTGAAGTTCATCCTCACTTTCCAATTAACCTTCTGCAAATGTCAATCAAGTTCACTAATGAGCCTCCGCAAGGGTTGAAAGCTGGCCTTAAAAGAACATATGCAGGTATTTGTGACTGATATTGACGTCTTACTTGTAATCGTTGCCATGTCCCAACTCAATTAGCCTCAATTCTTCTTTGGCTGTTTTGTCTTTTTCAATCAAAGTTAGTAGATAGGAATCAGTTTGGAAAAAGTTGCGAAATTAGGAATAGCAACTTTTCATCCTGAAGAATACGTTACTTAAATTGCATGATGTGGCGCGATACAGTATCATATTATCTAGGAGCGTAACATAATGAAATATAGTATAGTACATCAAATTACCCATTATGATGTAGTACAATATAATGTAATGTAATACAATACAGTATAATGTATTATGATATAGTACAATATCATATAAAAGAACATAGCATAATATAGTAAGTTGATGCCATTAGATTGTATATTTGAAGACACAGGTACCATTAGATTACATCTGTGTATTAATTCCGATCATGAAATCTAACTTCCCATGCCAAAAGGTGCCAAAAGTTCTGAATTCCATGAAAGCTCTAATCAAACTTGTCGAGGTTCTCGAAATAAGATAGTTCTAAATTATTCTAAATATTTCTAAGAAGCCCTCAATTTTTGCTTTGCTGGACATGTTTTCCATCTAATAACCCAGTTTCTTCAGTCATTGCTATTCATGATAACTCTTTTGTTCCTAATATTTTATTTTTTGACAGGATTAACTCAGGATCAGCTAGATGTCACAAATTTGCCACAATGGAAACCAATGCTGTATTCCGTTGCTATACTACATACGACTGTCCAGGAGAGAAGAAAATATGGACCATTGGGTTGGAACATCCCTTACGAATTCAATCAGGCTGACTTTTCATCAAGTGTTCAGTTCGTTCAGAATCACTTGGACGATATGGATCCAAAGAAAGGAGTTTCCTGGAATACCGTTCGTTATATGCTGGGAGAAGTCCAATATGGCGGAAGAGTTACCGATGATTATGACAAGAGATTGCTTAATACTTTTACTAGAGTAAGTTTTTATTCCTCTTACCCTATTTGAGAATATCAAACCAAAGTCTCCTTCCAAAAGAAGATTAAAATGTGCAATATTTTGTATTCAAAAACCTTCTAGTTTTAAATTCCTATAAGTTTAGTTGTCAAAATCGATCTGGTGATTTTCATTAAGCATCATTGAAGCAGAGCATTGCAGGCCTAAGGAAATTTCCTGATTGCCAAGGAGCAAATTAGCCTATTAAGATGAAATGGAACCATGCTAAAGCTTTTTCTTGGCCCTTTTTTCAAGCAAAATTCGGTCGTATTTGATTGAAAGATTCATAGAGAATTATAGTAAATTTATATTGTGCCTTGCCTTGCCTTTACAAACGCCATGCTCTGCATATTATCCCCCATTTATTTCATTGTCCGTAACAGATCATGACATTCTTGGCTATTTTGCCAAAGTTGGTATTTTCATCTCATATGCTACGCAGATTCTTGAGAAAAGCATTTTCTTGTCTCCTATTGTTGTGAATTCATATGGATGTGTTATGCTCCCTGGCTAGGGTCAGCATACTGACATACGGAGAATTTTTTGCATGTAGTAGAAGAGCATCTTAAGAAGTACATTTAGGCATTGGTACATCATTTATAGGGTTAACTACTCTAATACCTAGCAATTTTTGCCATTGAGCATTAAGCATGGATGTTGACTAATGTAGCTTCATAGCAAGAGAATTTTTATTTTTTTGAATTTTAGGTTTGGTTCAGCGATAACATGTTCCTGCAAAATTTTGTCTTCTACAAAGGCTATTCTATTCCGAAGTGTACTACAATACAGCAGTACCTCGATTCCATTGACAGTCTCCCATTGGTAGATACTCCTGAGGTGTTTGGCCTCCATCCAAATGCTGATATCACGTAAGCAAATTGAAGTATTTTATGTTTGAATACGTAAATATTTTATTTTAAGTTCAGAGCTGCGGTAATTGGTGGTGTCTAGTGGTCACGTAAGATGGTCGTTGGTGCAATGCAGTTTAGGGCATCTTATTTTACGTCATCTTAATTCAAAAACTAAGGGCCCCTAGTCAAATGGAGCCCCGAAGTAGCCCCAAACAGATTCTTTTATTACATGCTTTTGGAGCATGCTGTGCATAAAAGCTTCCTAAGGCCATCCCAAAACCCTTACTAACTATTGTTGCCAACACAACACTGGATTCATTCATGCGTTTTTGTGTATTTGCTACACAAGGGTGTCATCGTAATTAATCTCTAAGGGAACCGAGTGCCTCCGTTACGCCACTGAAGTTGGTTAAAAGGAGGTTGATGAGTTTGTTGTGAAATATCACAGTTTTTCTTGAATAATGCATATCTCGAGCACTAAATTGCTAAACACACCCAAATTGCTCTCTCTCTCTCTCTCTCTCTACCCTCTTTCTCTCCTTCAAAAGTTAGCGTATGCGTGTACACACACGCACGCACACCCACTTACGCGCATGCACGTACAAACCGAATTTAGCTTTACAATTGTCCTCTATCTGAATGCATATTTTGTGTTTGGCAATTTGTTTCATTTCTCATTAGAATTATTTATTCCTTTCTAGATACCAAAGCAATGTCGCAAAGAATTGTCTTAACACCATTCTCAGCATACAACCGAAAGACAGTTCATCTGGTGGAGGAGAAACAAGAGAAAGTTTGGTCCATCGATTAGCAGATGATATGCTTGATAAATTACCACCGAATTACGTCAACCATGAGGTAATAGATCTGCTCGTAACTTCTTTTCTCATAAAGGAAGACCTTGGCTTTCTAACAAGTTGCCTAAGATCTAGTTCAGGAGAAATGAAGCATCTCGACGTACCTTTTGTCTGCTGAGTCTGCTTATAACATTATTTCTGTAGTAAAGCCTACTTGTTGTAGAATGCTGAAGAGAAGAGCCTATTGACACCGAGGAAATTTTTAGTGACCTGATAATTGATTCAAAAGTATTTGCTTTCTCCCTAATTTTAATTATAAGCAACAGCATATTTTTCAGAAAATGGGGCGCATTCTTGAATATTTGGCTTCAGTCTTTTTTAGTTGTGAGTTCATTTTCATTAGAGTGGAAAGCAATCTCAAGCCTTTAAGGGCACTGAAGTGCTATGGGATATATGAATTCACTGTATTAGTCTTCCTTGAACTATGCAAATATCAGCATGAATGTGTCTGTTTCTTGAAGGTGCGCGCCCGCATTCAAAAGATGGGAGCTTATGCGCCAATGAATATTTTCCTTAAACAAGAGATTGATCGAATGCAGCGTGTGATTTCAACTGTACGACAAACATTAACTGATCTTAAGCTTGCCATTGATGGGACAATCATAATGAATGAAACACTGAGAGATGCTCTGGATTGTATGTTTGACGCACGCATACCTGAATCATGGAAAAGGGTATTTAATTGTTTTCTAATTTATTGCTACCATTTGATTACTACAGTTTGATCATTATGAGTATGATCATCATCACCCCCACCATCATCATCATCAGTAATAATAACAATCATCATCATTATCATCTTTGTCTCTTCTTCTTTCTCGCATTGTGCCCCTGATAGTGCCTAGGACTGACCATGTGGGACTGATGATTGCCTGCCATTTGTTTAAAAGAGTTGATTGATGCGGCTATACCGAATCCACTCTATTACCCCAACAGCGACTGGTCAAAACTGCAATTTGAGACATAGAGCCTACTTTTCACTGAAGGGTTGTGGTTGGAAAGTTTCCCATAGGTCATCAACATCTGCCCTAATTCTGAATCTCTGCGACATAAATCACTATCAACTTAAGGGCAGTTGTATCTCAGTGCCTGCTCTGCACCACGTGGATGTCATCCACCATGGGCTAGCCATCATTATCATCATCATCACTACCACCACCATCATTATCATCATCATCGTCGTCGTCGTCATTATCATCACCAACATCAATTCCGTCATTTTTCACAGTGATTTCCTTTGCCGTTAGTACTGCATTTCTGAGTTAGATTGACATCAAGTTGCTGGTACTATTTTACCCATACAAATATTGATTAATTTTTTTCAATGCTCCATAGATTTCATGGGAATCATCTACACTTGGATTCTGGTACACTGAATTACTAGAACGTAATACACAATTCAACGATTGGTGCTTTTCTGGTCGCCCAAATGTCTTCTGGATGACTGGATTTTTCAACCCCCAAGGCTTCCTTACTGCAATGAGACAGGTGATGTTGATCTAAGTTTGGATTAAATGAGATATAATCTAGTCACTATAGCTAGCTACTTTATCGATGATTACTGCTTGTATGACAACTGTATTGGTGCTAGTTTGGATATGTGAAAATGTCTTGAACCTGTTGCTGATGGAGTTTATATTGTAGTTCAAAAGCCGCATATGTTTCTTTCTCTTGGCCTCTACTTTTGAGTGTGATTCTTGACTTCAAGGGATATTTGTTTGACATTGTTTTATCCTGGACTCTGTAATCTTTTTGGCATTTTCGCAATACGTTTTGTTAATAACTGCTTGAACCCGTCTCTTTTTTCAACTATTGTTCTCCTGTAAAACTTATACAGTTTATCGTGTCTAATGGCTTTATATAGAGTATTGACTTTCTCTCTGTGTATATCCCTGGGCTTTGCTAGGATTGCTTTTCATTGTCCTTTTTTCTCTTCTACAGGAAGTTACCCGTGCACACAAAGGAACATCAAAGGATCCTTCGAAATCATGGTCCCTAGATACTGTCATTCTTCAAAACGATGTATTGAAAATAACAAAAGACGATGTGTCATCTGCTCCGTCTGAGGGTGTTTATGTCTATGGATTGTTTTTGGATGGTGCTGGGTGGGACAGACGTGGATGTAAACTCGTTGAAGCACCTGCAAAAGTATTGTTTACACCCATGCCAGTTATCCACATCTATGCTGTAAACAACATTAACAACAAAGATCAAAAGATGTACTGCTGTCCAATTTACAAGAAGCCAATACGCACAGACAGAACATATATAGCTCCAGTTGACTTAAAAACAACACAACATCCCGACCATTGGGCACTGAGAGGTGTTGCGTTGCTTTGTGACATTAAATAGCTGGGAAAAGAATGCAACTTTTATTATTTAGTTTTGCAAAGTGCATATTTTTCTTAAGCATTCCCATTTCGTTCTTGTCCACATGCATCAAAACACATCTTTCCTTCTGTGTAGTGCTCATAGCCATGAGCCACATAAAATAATTGCGATGGACCAGTATCTTTGGCACTACAAAATAGTTTAAACAGTGGTGTAGAAGAGGGGAGTCGCACGCAACCCCCCCCCCCCAACTCTGTAAATGTTTTGGAAATAAGAGCTTAGAAAAGTCATTACTCTGTTATAAAAGCTATTTTTTATTTAAAAAGCTGTCGAAGAATTGTTAGTTCACAAGATCAAGGGTATTAAAAATACGTTGTTTTCTGGAAGGCATTATCATCTTCTTATGTATCTACGTGGATTAGCTTCAACGTATCCTATAAAGATCTATACAAGAAAAAAGCCCCCTTAGCTATCAATAGAGCCCCCATTGCTGTTGATTTACTTCTACACCACTGACTATAAATATGTTCGTAATATATAGAAAACACACATTATGTCTGTGTCTCCTGAAGTAGCCACCAACAAATGAACAATTTTTGTGTACGATAAAGATTGTCAAATGAATATGTCCACATTTTCACGTGTTTGGCATAACAACAGCTATACAGAGTGTTTTTGAAGGAATTTGGAATGCTTCAGTAGCAGAGTATGGTATACAAGTTGTTGTAGATAGCACAGTCTAAAACAAGCAGTATCTTTCCTACTGTGATAACATTGCACATTATCATTTGTACACAATGTAAATACAAGAGATTAGGTTATATTTGATGACATGGTAGTACACCATGAATGCACAGTAGCAGCATTTTTCTTAATATCATTTTTAGTACTTATCTAGCAATATTTGTCATGGTGGTTTTTCTGAGTTGTTCAATCACTCAAAACAGAGATTCAAGTCTCAAAACAGTTCTGAAGAGTGTCAAAGGCAGCAAAAATCTACCTATCGTCAGCATTATGGAATTTCTGTTGCCATACTGGATTTTCCACATAAAAAATTTGCTGCAACATAGCTCGATCATTGGGACAAATAGCAACAAAACGCTCCATTACGTACCTTTGTCCCTCTGAACTGCCTTGCCTTTTGCTCTGTGACAGATATTGCATACATTTTTGAAGTTCCTCCCCCCACCCCTATTAATCTTGAGCCCGAGGAGCATTTTCTGACCAAGGCCTAGAACTAGCATCGCTAGATGACTGCATGAAATGAGAGTAGTTGGTATAAAACGCACTGGCAGCGCGTTTGCTGTTTATTCTCAAAGCTTTATGCTGTCTTTTAACCCCACTATGGCCTATTGTACCCACTCCCTAGTTATTTTACTTACGCACTGAACAGCCATCCTGTTTATTGCCACCCCATGGCTATTTAGCTTCAACCTCTTTCAAATTCCCATTTGGCACCTTTACTTTTCACGACAGGATAGCGTGCAGCAAAATTTTACTCCACCAATTTTAAGTACAAAAAGAGGTGCTAGCGGCCATTGTTCATTCAGATTTTCATTTGGAAACTTTTGAATGCCTTATTGTTTCTTCATACTGCAGCTGCCCATTGTATGTATTCCCACAAGTAGTAAGTAGCAAGGAGACTGGTATTATAGCTTTGAGAAAACCGCTCAGCCTATGCTTTTGATGCATATTAGAGCATAAAATGTAGACTTTGAGGCCCAGAATGCCGTTTCTTTTACTTTGAAACAATTCATCAGACGCCCAATAACTGCAGCCAGCTGTTTTGATGGGAATTCGATTTTATCAAATGTATAGAGCCACAATTTGTTAAGGAATTTCATATGGTACCTGCGGTGTGTTTGCAATGTTGGTAAGCTTCATTCTTCAAATTGCTATCTTCAACAAAATAAATGGAAGGCAGCTTTCATCTCATAGTCAGTGATTGAAATTCTCAATCATATTGATAAATTTACGTTAAAATGACGTATAGCCGCTTTATAAAGCTTGTGCCAGAAGCTGGAATGTATATAGATACTAAAGAATGCGAAGTTTTGTTCAATCGTCACCTTCTAGCATGGATTGATTTGATATTTAAATTAGTGAAAGGTAGCAGAAGCCTAAAACCGTAGTACTCAAATGACTCCCTCTCGGGAATACACTTGCCAATGATCTCTTTCAAAATTTTATGACACTATAGACAGGTGATTTCTAAAACTTTTAACAAGGGGGGCTCTAGGTGCAATGTCAGAAATTGGGTGTGGCCCATTTGCAATCACACCCATATTTTTGAAGATGGAGACATGATAATTTAGTCTAATTGTGATAAAATGTATAGCCAACATCAACAAAGATCTCAATAGCCATAAAGTATTGAGGAAATCCATCTTAGAATACCATACAAAAGATTGGAAGCAACGTCAATGCGCTTTCAAAAGCAATTGATACAAAAATTTGGGGGGATGAGCCCCCGAACATGAACAATAATTTTAATAAGGGGGCTCCGCCTCCTGAGCCCCCCTAGAAATCAACCCTGGCTATAGAGCTTTAGTACCTATAGATAACGTGTTTTTTCATGCTCAAAAGTCAACAATTTCACTCACAGCTCAAAAGATACGCTCCTCAATACCAATAATTGGGAGTACGTAGCTGCTGTGTAGTGCAGGGGGTGATGCACCCCAGGTAGAAAGTTGAAGTGCTTTTGTCCCCCCTCCCGAGGATTTTTGAACTGGAAATATAAAGTTTTATTGCTTTGATAACTATTTCTTTCGTATATGATATAGATATCGAATATGGAATTTAGTTAAATCAGTTTATAATACAAACATTAACAAACACAAATGAGTGCATAGATGACTTCACTTCATTTACTTCAATTTTCATTTTCTTATCTTATATATATATATAGTATTCCCTCAGGTACCAGGTTCTGTTTTACAGGAGAACATCTAAACATTTTACATGAAGAAGTACAAAATATGCAATAGATCAATTTTTTATCAAGTACTCACTCTTAATTGATTGAGCAACTTGCTGCTCTTGATGCAGCCTTTCATATCCTGCTTAGAAATCCCCATTATGTAGCACTACAATTGATGAGAAATAACTACGAGTCTAAGCCTAAAATAACGCATATTCCCAAGTAGCTTCTTATCAGGATGTGCAAAGCAGTTTCCACCTTATCTTACTTCTAACCAAAAGTCATTTTTCTTTCGTATAGACTACTGTCCTATCCCTTTTAATCATCAATGTCTTTTCCCCATCATCGTCAACTTGATCTTCAGAAAATTGGTCGTTTTTGTCTTTGTTGAATTAATCGTGAAGTGTCTCAATGGTTTCCATGTGAGCTGTCTCAGGTAGCCAACACAAAAGTAATGAACCGATAACAGCTGAGCTTCCCATTACAACAAACGGCAGCACAACATCAACAACAATAAGCCCCTTTGCAACCCATGGTGCAAGACCTGAGCCACTTCTGCCTGCAATCTGCAAGTAACCCATACCTGCTCCTCTATGAAAATAAAGCACACACTTTTATTGCAGTTTTGTACATTAAATGTCATTTACACAAACAGTATACCATAATGGTAAACCGTAGTTTATCACATCAATGCTTTTTTATTTGCCTTTTCTGTAAAATTCTATTGTGATAGAAAAATTTCATGGCCTTGCGCCTTTAAACATATTCTTCTAAACAATACTAAAAAGGAAATCTTACCTTACTACCGTTGGATATAATTCTGCTGACCATATATATATTGAGTCAAACGACAGTGAGATACAAAATTTACCAGCCATTCCGAGAAATACACGAAAACCCAACAATCCTGTGAAAATATAAGAACAATGTATTAAGAGGGCTTCTCAGATGCTTCTCAATAATATTTCACCTTAGTCTTTCTCTTTTGAATAGAGCTTAGTGACATATTTCATTATTCCATAGACTTGTGAATTTACTTTTCTTATTTAAAACACTAATTTTCATCCAGTCAGTGTAGCAAATATAAACGGAAATGACATTGAACACTCAAGACACCCATCTATGGTCAGCTCTAATTTCAACAAACTAAAAACTAGATTCAACGCAGTTTTATGTTCTTCTACGCACCTCTATTGTATTTTGATACACTAATTCAAATACTCAAGCAATACACACTTCCATGCATCTAAATATTGAATTTAATATATATTGAATAAGTAAAACAAATAATTTATGTGAGAGGGTATTGAATTTCAAGGCTTCGACAAACCTCTTCTTGGAGTGTTTGGGGGGATAATGGAGACTGCAATGCAAGCAAGTCCAGAAATCAGCATTGGAATGATAACAGTTTTCTTTCTTCCAATTCTAGAAGCAGTTTTACCAACGATATTTGTCATACGTGAGATAAAACTATTAAAATTGCAAAAATATTTATGGCGCTGTAAAGGAAGTTGCAGAGGACTGCTATTTTACAATCATAAATGCATGTGTGTCCTTTCAATTGCTTTCTTTTTTTGCATTATTTCCTTTGCTTCAAGCAAGCAAACTCTCAATAAATCGTGCTTAAACTGTCAACTGCAAGTAATAATAATTTATAGATCGTTTCTATATTTGGGCCTTTTAATACGCGAATTTTCAAAACTATAAAAATTAATAGCATCAAACTAAGTACTGGCATTGCATTTAAGCGTTTTTTGTCTGGAATTCAATAATTCACAAGAATGCAGTAGATGAAACCTAAAGCTTGGTTTCCACATGAGAGCTTTGATCTTCCCGATCGACAACCCAAGTAATCCTAATTTACTGATGTTTTAATATAATCGTTTGCAATCACCTATAGGTGAATTTTAGGTCCACTTCAAACTTTTTGAAATGTGAAAATGCCAGAACTGGAATTTTAGTCTAGCATGAATCATATGAATCATTGTTCGATCATATGATTCGATCACATGATTTGAACACGTGATTTGATCACATGATTTGATGGCGGGTAGAATTCTCAATATTAAAAGCAATGATCTGTATTACCTTAATGAAGTAGGTACTAGTTGATTACTACAAACCAACAAAGAAGAGGTGATTACTATAAATACATGAAGAAGAGGCATCGCTTACCTATTGCATAGGTAAATAGCAATGACAGCAGCAGGAAAATCCACAACGCTTACAAGAATGTAATCGCGGTATATGGTACCACCAAGATCATTGGCAGCAAACGTTACTCCATAAAAAACGAGACCGCTGACGATCCTGTACAAATTAAAAAGATTACCCACGTACAACTAAGGCCGGACAAGAAATGCAATTGCTACACTTTTTTTAATAAGAAAAAAGTTTATAAGAAAATGAGGCTCAAATAGTCAAAATCTGTAGCAAATCTTAAGGAAATCATGAGAATCAGTTTCCAAAATTTAGTGCTTTTATTGGCTAAAAGTCGGTATTTCGTTGCAATTGCATTCAAAATATTAAACATGGAATTCAAATTCCAGTATGCAATATTAGCAACGAAATTGTAAGCCATTTTAGCCAGTTTATTTCAGTAAGAAAAATTTAAGACAATCTCAGGCTCAATTTAGGGAAAAGTAAAGAAAATTGAGGTTCAGGCAAAATGACGGTGTTGTTATAAAAAAACGTGCATACTAAGTTCAATTCTCTTTATTTACTTTTGTTTAACATAGTTTGGCTTTCAAAGAACACATTCTTTTATAAGAAACCTTGATCGTCACCTAGTACTAAAAGTTTCTTAATTTGGCGTCAAGATTTTGGCCTTCTAGTACAAAAGTTTCCTAATTAGCATCCTATTTTTGAGACCGAAACTTACCTAATCGTTTGAAAGTCGAACACTTCTGAGCGGATATAACCACTTAATATTGCCTTACAATATTTTACCTTTCAGCTTCCATTTTAACATAGAATACCTGGAAAGCAAGCATCAATCACTTGCCCTTTTTAAGCACAAGTTTCGTACGTATAATACTTCGATAAAAGAGTAATGCAGACACCCTTAGTCTTACCATGCGTATCCTTGTATCAATGATCTACTTGCAATTTTCTTTGGTCTGAACAAATTCTTATAATGTTGAAAACCATTTGATGAATTATTTGCAAGCTTTTTTAGTTTGATATCTGGGAGCTCTTTACTGTTGATTTTGGCTATAGTTCTTACTATCTTCATAGCTTCATCAGTCTCGCCAGTAACTTGCAGCCATCTTATAGACTCGGGTATAAATCTATCGATAAAAGAGAATGTTTATAGCATGGGGAAAGGTTAAAAACATAATTATCATTATAATGTAGCTTGAAAATTCAAAACCAAACCTACTCCAGTCAGAGCTAGGTAAACTATTTTAAAAGACTCTAAACGTTTCGAAGTAATCTGTAATCCTTAACTGGATAGTCCAAACTAGAATTGTTATTCATGTAGTGCAGCAAATTTTCTTGGTTTTTGATTTGTGTTGGTGTCATCAAATTATACTAGAAGCATGCAAAAGAGCAGTAAATTTTTGGATGCTGTAATCATTTCTCAGTTATGGAGTAGTAAAATGATGACGTCATAAAAACATGTAGTTTGAACTTGCTATTTTCTTTCCATGTAAACTGACAAAGCATTATAGAAGTGGACCTGTTTTTAATATAAGTAATTTTTTCGAGTAATTTGAAGAAGTAATCAAATGATCAAACAAGGAAGCTTGCCCAAAAAACTGCATTTGTCATTCTGTTTCAACCTGTAGAACAAGTTGAAATTGAAACGATTTGATAGGGATCAATTCGACATTAAATAGCTTGCATCTTATGTCAAAATTGTTCTTTCAGAAAGTTTTTTTTACACATTCAATATAAAAATTTGCAAAATACCACTATAACTCTATTAAACTACTGTACAATACCTCTACATGAACGATTCCTGGGGAGCAATATTATATGTCTGCCGCGAGACCATTACATAACACGTAAATACACGCAAAATAAAAAGAAAAATACATGGAAAAAAGCATGAGAAGGCCCTGCTACACGCCAGACACCTGAATGCAATCTGATCCGACAATGAGCAGCCCCCTCGTTAAGGGATCAAACTATCATATAAATAGAAATAAGCTGAAAATTAGTATTACATGACATTAAAACATGTAGAAAAAGTGTTTCACATCCTCTATTCCATAATTTAAAAGGCACATTGGATTTATCGTGTCTTTCAAGTTATACTTAAAACACTAGTAGTACAGTTTACTTAGACCCGTTTGGACCTGTGTTACGTAGGGTGAACCTTTTGGATCAAAGATGCCGAAGACGGATTTGGCATTGGGGCGAACAATCGATACTATATACTTTTAAAAACATCAGAAGAAGATGCCTTTCTTATTTAGGGATCAAGTATACTCCATTCCTTGAGACAACGAGGATAAAAACTGGACTTAAGTCTTTTTGTCCTTGCTCTTATCTGTCCAATCACATCGACCCTACGGAAATAGCATTGTGTTTGCTGAAGTGGTGGGATTGGATGCAACATGTATCCAGGGGAAAGCCTATTTACTAATTTATAGAACAGAGTTAACCGGCTAGTCCATCTTCGATAAATCGAGTGACTTCCAACCGACCTCTTCGCATAACCTCGCCCTCGATGTCCCCTTCCATGCACCTGTAACAGCGAGAGCAGCTGAGTATTGGACCTACTCAATTTTTTCCATAATGCTAGGTAGGGTATTACTGAATTCGCAAATTTTGGTCGGAATTTGGTAAAGGATATCACTGTACTCTAGATGAGGGTGAATGTGTCATTTATATATTTTATATATTTCACACAGGGAGGATCTAGGTAAATGTCTTGAGAGAAGTCTCAACCCTCTAATGCCTATTCTTGCCTTAGAGATAGCTGCATCGATATGTGCAGAAAGTATAGCTTTGAATCTAGAATAACACCTAAATGTTTGTATTTGTTTGCTTTTACTAGTAAAATATTATCTAAACAGATTTCAGGATGATCAATTGCAATATTCTTTCTAGAAAATAACACATCTACAGCTTGTTTTTGTGGATCGGCATTGAAAGGCATCCTACACTGAAGAGCGCATTGCTTAATTAATTCTACTGAGCACACGCCAACAGCCTATCAAGATTTCATCTTAAGCAAACTCACTTGAAAAATAGTAAGCAAACAGAGTAAGGAGCAGTCGTTGCTACTATCAGCATCTTCCAGGCTTGCACAAAATATGCAATGACTCCAAGTACAACTACACTGAGAGCAAAGGCAGACCAAATAGTCAAACAGGCAAACGGTCGCCATTTTGGGCCTACATACTCAGATAGGAGAACGAACATCTGGACAAGGCCACCGGGAATGAAGAAACCAAGAAGCATTCTTGCTATTATGTAAAATGTAAGGTTGGGTGAAAATGCAGAAACGAATCCAATGGCAATTATTCCAATCATTGACGGCAGCAACGTCTTCTTCCGTCCAAGTCTACAAGAATATAAAGCAAATTAGAGAAGTGAAAGCGATTGGTTTACATTGTTATGAGTTCCATTTGGGGGCTTGAATATAATACGTTCCCGTTTTAGAAGAGACCTATTTCCCCCGTATTTTTGATGAAATAGCCCCATCCAATCATAGAGGTATCTCAACGTCACTACTCTTTGCAATCAGAGACACATTTACCCATGGGCTCACTGGGCCCGGGCCCAGGGGCCCCCTAAAATTCTTAGGTTTAGGGGCCCCGAGCAAATTTCGAAAAACCAATGAATTACAAGTTCCCTTACAAACTTACCCTGCAACCATGTCCATAAAAATTCATGCTAACAGGGTGCTTGGGTACTATACACGTGACACAAAATTTTTTAGGTGTATTTAAAGGGGCCCCAATCAAGTCTGGGCCCAAGGCCCCAACCGACTTAAATGCGGCCCTGTTTGCAATCGAAGTATTTCAAATCCCAAATTTCTGTATCCCTCTCGACCACATTCAGAGGTGCCGGAGCACGGAGGCGAAGGGAGCAGCGCACCCACTGCCCTCGAAGAGCGGGGGCAAGGGGGGTAAATGTGCCCTTCTTTTGCTGTCCACTGACTTAACTTTTTCACATTTTCTTCTTACATTCGTTCTTCTCTCAGGCTTGATCTCCTTTTATCCTCAGGATTTTATAAGTTGCCATGAAATCCAACAATGGTTGGGGGCATATGTTTGTGAAAAGTAGCCCTTAAGCTCAAATTCTGAAGTCATTATGACATCATAATCAGTGCAAGTGCCCTGTTTCAAACTTCTGCCCTCCTCATAGCTCTTTAATTTTAGCTGCACAGTTACTATCATAAAAAATGGCATGGAAGCAGGAACATCATTATCATTTGATATTTACTATAACGTTTTGTGAAAAAGCAGATTGAAATGATGCAAAGACGGCTGGAAAGATGCTTTACAGATGCTGGGATGCAGGAAATATTCAGAAAATGGGGGGAGCACATGCGCAAGGGGCACCCTATCAAGCACAAAAATGCAACTATGCAAGCTGAAAAGGAGTATCTTACATACGAATTTGTGAAAAGTAGGGGCATGCAGCATATGTGTCCCCAGATTCCTACGTCTATGTAAAGATGTACAAATTCAGTGCAAAGCATTATATTTACTCCACGTACATCTTACTAGTTCTCAATTCCCTAGAAAATATACTGAAAATCGAGTATTTTCTTTTACTGTTTATAGTACAATAGTCAAACATATATAAAGTTCCTTATAACGCGGTTGCTTATTAAAATACGTGAAAGGAATACATAATATATAAGGTCCCTCATAAAGTGGTTGCATATTGAAAAATATGAAAGTGCTATTCACGGCTTACCTGTCAGGCGTGTCATGGGAGGGAGCTAGGGGTGACTCAACGCCCTTATTATAATCATGAGAGCTTTTAGGGAGCTCACCCCCTCCCCTTTGATCGACCATATGTTAGGCTGGATAGTTTCTAAAAATTTTAACAAGGGGGTTCTAGGTGCAAATTGATCAAGTGTGTGTGGCCCATTTGCAGCCATGCCCATATGTTTAAAGGTAGAGATATAGAAATTTAAAATTATTTTGATATAATTTAGCAAAATATAGAAGCATCTCAATAGCAGTAAATACATTATTCATAGTAATACAATACAATGCATTGGAAACAATTTCAATGCACTTTGAAAAGCAAGATTAATGCAAAAATTTGTTAGGGAGGCTGAGCCCCCCTAAATGAGCAAACATTTTTTCAGGGGGCTCCGCCCTGAAAACTTTCTAGCAATTACCCCTACTTCTATCGAAAGAAGAATGCTACAGCCTTTGTTGCCTATCTTCTTCCTTTAATACTTTATCATGCACAGCAGTAATATGCAAATTATTGTCATGAATTCAAAATGGGCGTGGCCTTGGGCGTAATCTACATTTTTTATAGAGCGCAGCCTCCCTTGTTGCAGCTTTAGGACGATACCACTGTTACCTGTCCGACATCCATCCCAGTATAACGCCCCCTACTGCCATAGAAAGAAAAGGAAGTGATGTTGCCAAGTGACTGTAAATCTCTGTATCGCAATGAAGATCAAACTGTTGAAGAAAAATAATCAATCAGTTCTAACTGTTTATGCATTCTTGGCAGGGAAGTAATTTCAATATGTTTTTGGGGGATATCAGAGGTTGCCCTGCAACATTTTTTTGCTTGTGAGCTCTCTATTTGTTTTTTCGTAACAGCCGTTTACCAATGATCCTGGGTCCAGTAAGGTGTCCTGCAGAAATACATTGTACTACCGTTTTTGGCGCTGCAAAATGGCAAATTTTCAAGGTTGGGCGTAGCATACCCCATATCCCCCTTAAATTTCGTCCCTGATTCTAGAGCTATGTTACATATCAAAATACTCAACAATTATAAATAGGCAATATTAGCTAAAGCTCTAAGCTAAAGAATAAATATAACAGAAATAGAAAATATGATAACTAGAACAAATACAAGCAGCAGGGGAATAAATGTGTTACAATATTATGGAGGACAAAACTGCACTATTACCAACACCTAGACACTCATGAACTAACAGACAGCAAAAATTTTGGAGAACAATCGAACCTATTTTTACAGATAAAATACAAACCTCTTAATCCACCAATCCTCTTGAAAAAGGAGAAATGATAAGTGATGACTTAACAATAGCTGAAGTACTTAATGAGTACTTTGCAAATATTATTGATAAGCTAGAACGAACAGAAAACAAATCCAAGCACTCATTCCCAGTAACTATTGAAGACCCCATTGATAAAGCAGTTTAAAAATGTAAGAACCATCCAAGCATAAGAAAGATCAAGCATCAATTTTCATTGTAAAATCGATTTGAGTTCAGGAAAACTAAAACCGAAGATGTTTCCACGCAACTTAAGAGGCTGAAATAATAGAGTCTTCACCAATCGACAGCATCCCTTCGAAAGTCCTTCAGGAATATTGTGACATTTTTGCTCCCCTACTTCAAAATAGTTTTAACTTATACATAGAAACCATTGCCTTTCCTGAAACTCTCAAAGAGAGTAACATATCATCTATACTTAAAAGAAAGGAGATGTTTTTGATAAGAAAAATTACAGATCTATCTCTGTTTTACCATCATTATCTAAAATACTTAGAGATTTATTGAAAATCGGAAGGATGTAGTACACAGCATCCCCTTCTAAGACTTGTCGAACATTGCAAAAAGCATTAGACCAGAAAATCGGTACAGGGGCTGTATTTATAGACCTCTCCAAAGCATTTGACTGTCTAAATCAAGACCTACTACTAGCTAAACTAGATGCATATGGTTTCACAAGACAGGCACTAAAACACATAAAAAGCTATCTAAGAGACCGAACGCAACGAGTCAAAATTGATGGCTCATGCAGTGAGTGGATGGACATCAATCATGGAGTTTTTCAGGGATCTGTTCTCGGTCCACTGCTATTCAAATGATCTATTAACGTTTGTGTCTGATAGCATGATCTGAAAGTATGCAGATGATACGACTATTTATGTAAGTGACTATAAAAGTGAAGGGAATATTAGAGAATGACACTTATTTTATCTAACTGGTTTCGGGACAATTCCTTGAAGGTCAATGCAGAAAAATGCCACCTTATGTACTTCAGCAATGTACAGAGCACTAGCATTGCGATGCAAATTAACAACGAAGTAATCCAGGAGATTCCAGAAGAAAAATTGCTTGGTGTTACATTAGATAAAACTTTATCTTTTAAAGCACATGTTACATCTCTCTATAAGAAAGCAAACCAAAAGCTGCATGCTCTATCTCGTATAGCTCATTACACGGATTCTGAGAAGCTAAAAAGTGTTATGAAGGCATTCATTCTTTCACAGTTTAGCTATTGCCCGTTGGTATGGATGCTTAGTGAGGGAGGCCTCAACAATAAAATAAATCATCTCCATGAAGAAGCCTTACGGATTGCATACAAGGATGAACTCTCTGACTTCGAGACAATACTAGAAACAGACAATGCTGTGATGATTCACGTTAAGAATTTGCAGCTTCTAATGACTGAGATATTTAAGACCCAGCATTGTCTCAACCCAGCATTTGTGAAAGAAATATTGGTTTCCAAAAACAACCAATATTTTCTTAGAAATGAACACCCTATCAATATTCACTATGGGGCTAACTAGGGGTAGGGTTCTATAAACCCCCTCTATCATGGCTAATGTTGAAGTACCATACAATGTGAAGGAAGATAGAATGATGGAGGTAAGGGGGTGGAGCCCCTGGAAAATTTTTCGACCACACCCTAATATTAGGGGAACACCCTTTTGGATATAAAGATACGTCATTTTCTAGACAGAAATGAGCAGTTGCACTTGCTATTACAGTACTACCTTCCAATGTATCGATTTTATTGCAGATTTGAGCGCTTCTCGAACACTAACTTCTTCATCATTGGGGGGCGGTCGCCCCTCTTGCCCCCCTGGCTACGTCCCTGACCTCACGTAGACCCAATCAGAGCCTCATTGATGAACAATGTAAACAAGTAGATGATGAGGAATCTCCACTTGAACTTCATCAAGGAAATAGTATTGATGATCATATAGGCATTGATGAAAGTGCTCAAGAAGGCCTACCTTATACTATAGAAGCATGCCAAAGAAAGCCTACCTGATGCTATAGAAGCATTTTAAAGAAGAAAAGAGGCTTTGTCAGACGAGGAGAGTGCTGCACCTGCAAAAAAATGTGCCACACGTAAATCGAAAAGGCCATGGGCGACGTCTAGAGGCCAGCCACATATTGTAATGAAGAGTACTTTGGAAAAAACAGCCAGTTACTTCTCAGCATATTTGCAGAGAAAAGCTACTAGTGGTTCAAAGAATGAAGCTGCGGATGTGGGAGGATAGAGCATATTCTGTAGAAGTCTCATCCCAAGCATGAAGCATCACAAAGAGACTTGCTTACAGTAAAAATTGTTCGTCATTCATTGGCGCCACTGCAGTAAAGAAAGGGTTATCATGCACGCGAAAAGAAGTAAGAGAACCACAACGATCACAAAAGATCTCAACAATCCTGTACTCCAGCGATCCTTTAGCGATCATCAACGATTCTTAGCGATCATCAAAGATCATATGAAAACCAGGCTTAACTAGTCAGTCATCGCTTTTTATGTTCGCTTGTTAGTGAAACAGCACATCAATAGCTTACCTGTGTTATAATAGAATATTCCTTTGGCTTAGAAAACTCCCATTCTGTTCTTGGCATGCTACACCTCGTCTTGTACAATTTATCTTGTGGACTAAACGTTCCGTTATAGAGACAAACTGTGCTGTTTCTAGAGCACTGCCATGGAGGAATCTGTTGCCCAAAATATGGTATAACAATTAGCATCGCAAGAGGAAAGATCATTATGCAGAATGCCGCTTCAAGTAGAATCTGGAACTTGCCAAACTCTCCAATATATTGTAAAACTTCATCAAAACTCAGTCCGTTCGTTTCCATCAGCTCTTCCATTGCTGTTTTATGCAGGTATTGCATTCCAGCACAATGCAATTTAAGCGGAGTTTACTTTTAATTTTGAGAAATTTGCAAGAAAACACACTACATGCTTTTGATTAAGTAGGATGAAATTGCCAGGCTTCAATAACCTTGGTGGACAAAGACTGTGGTCAAATGTGGTTTTGCCTTTCATTGATTTTCACTAGGGGTCAACAAACAGTAATACTTTTTCGTTGGGCTAAATGAATTCCAACATCCGTTGGAGTTCCTTTAGCCCAAAGACGAGAAAGATTAGCCTTATTAAAACTTTAGTTCACAGGGCACTCATGATTTGCTCTAAAACTGAATTAGGCCCAGGGCTCGACAAAAGAAAACAACTGCTCATTGAAAACGGATATCCAGCTGATGTTCTACTTTCTTGCATCAACCAAATATTAGCCAACTTTGCAGCAGAAAAAACATTTGGTCCAGAGAAGTGCACGGTATATCTAAAATTGCATTGGATTGGTAATGTTTCATCAAAGTTTGAAAATCAAATAAGTAAAGCTATTACATTTTGTTACTATGTTGTGAAGCCCTGTGGGGTTTTTAACACTAGAGTTGTGCTACCATCTGCTAAATAAGATTGCTTTCCTACCACTCAAAAAGTTGTGTTGTTTATGAATTTTCGTGCCGATGTGAAGCTCTGTACGTAGGATGCACTACGCAGAGACTAACAGACAGTATGAAAAAACATGCCCCCAATAGCATAAGGAAGAAAAGTTATGCCGCAAGAGAGCAGCCACCTCGTATATGTAAAAAGAACAATTCTAAACTTAATTGTGAGTCGGCCATAGGACAACACCTTATTGCAAATCCAGAATGCGCCAAAACATATACAGACGACAATTTTCGGATCATTGGGCAAGCAAGATCATCTTTTCATTTAAGTGTTTTGGAATCTGTTTACATCAAGACTCAAAACCCAGTCTTGTGTAGACAAAAAAGAGTTTGTTTTCTCATTAGGACTTAGGACTCTGCAATAAACAATGTTAATAGGTCCTAATTGGTCACACTTGGGGCCTATTAGATGCATCCTATCACATGTAACCGCATCTGGATGTATATTTTGGTTAACCTTTAGGTCACCGAAATATACATCCAGACGTTATCATACTCTGATGAGTGTCGGACGAAAAAAGCGTTCAGTATGTGAAAAGAATACCGGTGTGATGGCCCAGTGGTTAGAGCGTCTGCCTCACAATCGGAAGGTCGTGGGTTCAAGTCATACCAAAGACTTTTAAAATGGTACTCACTGCCTTCTCGTCTGGCGCTCGATAAATGAGAATGGAGTGGGGAAGTTAAACACGCAGAGCTACCAGTGGACCAGCCCCCCGCTGTAGCCCTCACTGCATTCGCAGACGCGTGGCCTAGGGCTATAGAAACGGAGATAGGCGCCGCCCCATGCGCCATTGGCGCGGGAAGGACTTTGACTTTGACTTTTGATATGAAAAGAATGTTGCCGCTTTTTCGTGCTGTGGAAAAGTTCTGTAGTACCAACAGACTATTTAATACTGTTTGATGCAACTTATTGTTTAGAAATGCTTCAGCTCTCATAGAATAAGCACACTTTATATTCTGAATTGCATTAGCCCAGAGAGTACTTAAAGCATGTTATTTTGTCTTATCAGCAATCAAATGGAACTAAACTACTTTGGGAACAATTAGCATTCTTTCAAGACAAAGAGTTTTTCATACGCTACAGCAGCAGTGCCGTAACCACGGGGGGGGCAAGGGGGGCTGGAGCCCCCCAATAATTTCTTGTTAACATAAATTAGTCAGCTCCTCCGCCTCAACCATGGTGAGGCCTCCTCCGATAGTGGTTACGGCCCTGGGCAGGGGTGTCAAATTCAAATTCACAGTGGGCCAAAATTAAGCAGTGAAATAAAATCACGGGCCATACTCAATATTTATTGAAAAGTTACTGCAGCTGATATGTGATATTTAACCTTTTCATATGGAAACAAACTTTAATTTTTCTTAAATGCAGAATATGGAACAACTAAATCATGGCATTACAAATACATGAGAAATTAAGTTTGAATTAAAAGATATAGTACAAACCACGGGGTAGCTCTAATTCACATTTGATATGATCTCGCGGGACATTATGATTACATTTCGGGCCAACTTTGGCCCACGGGCCTGAGTTCGACACAGTAATGCGACGTGTATCAGCTGCGACGCTGCCAACTTGCATCAATAACTAATAAGTCAAGCAGGAATGTAACTTCCATGGAGTTTTTTAAAGGAAGTATACTCTTTTTTATATAAAAGTAAACCCAATTCAAATATTATTGCTGAAAATTAAGAGTACTTTAAAAATACACGATGTTTTTAGAAGAAAACCGTCATTTTGCATGAGCCTCAATTTTCTTAACTTTTCTCGAAATTGAGCCTTAGATTTCTTAAGTTTTTCTTAACTTTTACTGAAATAAGCTGGCTAAAATGGATTACACTTTCGTTATTAACATTGTATACTTGAATTTGAATTCCATTTTTAACATTTTGAATGCAATAACGACGAAATATTGACTTTTGGCTAATAAAAACATTAAATGTTGGAAATTGAGCCTCATGATTTTCTTAAAAATTTCTTAAGAATTTGATCATTTAAGCCTTATTTTCTTATAAACGTTATTCGTATAAAAAAACGTGTAATGCAAGACTCAAGCTTTATCGAGATTTAGGTTTATTAACAGTCGATACAATTTTGCTGCTTTGTTTCACTTCTATTTTGCTTTTATGATGAATCTAGACATCAACAAACACCTGAAGATATTCCGCTGATTTTCAGGCAAAGCTACGCTTTTGATATTTAAGAATAACTTAAGAAAATTCTAAACAAATAAGATCTAAGATTATTGAGGTTCAGCGAAAAATTTCGTGGTTTTACAAAAAAGATTGTATGCCTATTCGAAACTTTAACTAAAAAAAATTTGCCTTCACAAGGAAGAGAAGAGAGAGGAAAGTGGGCTCTGGCGCTTCCCCCCCCCCCAGGAAAATAATTAAAAGTCACACCAATTAGAGAATAGCGTGTTGTAAATAATTGCATACGTACAGTGTTCTGCAGTTTACGTAGGAGCTTCCGTTGCACGTAGTTGTACCAAACACCAAGGATAGTATAGACACTATTTCTCAATCACTTTATTATGAGGATGAATTAAAACCTTATACAGATAGTAATGCTTCACATACTATTCTTCAAAATTATTCATAATTGTTAGGCAACTATGTCATTCATTTTAATCATCTTGGCTTTCTCTCCATCTTTATTGCCGTCATTGGCAAATTCCCTATTTTTGTTGTTATCGAATTGATCATGAAGTGTCTCCAAAGTCTTCATGTGGGCCGTCTCAGGTATCCAGTACAAAAGTATTGCACAGATAACAGCCGATCCTCCCATTAGAGAAAATGGTAGCATTACGTGAACACCAATCAACCACTTTGCAACCCATGGTGCAAGAGCTGAACCAATTCTGGCTGCGATTTGCAAATAACCCATGCCAGCACCTCTAAAAAAGTGAAAGTTAATCTCTTTAACTTTGCATTCGGACCTCAAATGATAGCACAAAGTTGTTTTTTATAAGTCTAAGACCATGCATCTTAGGAAGAGAAAAACTAAGTAAAGGGAATGTTGGGGTACAAAAAGAATGTATGATGCACGAAAAAACTAATCTGTGGAAGCAGGGACAGTGGGTATTAGGAGACAACAATGCGTTTTCTGGCAAGTGCCATTATGAATCCCTCCTTCATAGAAGAGGTGAAAGTAATATGCTGGATAAATAGTAAAATGGCAGCACTACATGAATGACGATGAGCCACTTTGAAACACATGGTGAAAGGGCTGAACCAATTCTAGATGCAATCTGCAAGTATCCCATGCCAGCACCTCTCTGAATATAAAGGCATGAGCACTTATAATATATATTTTCAATTTGAAATACTATGTAAAGACTAAGTTTTTCTCTCAAAAAAAAAGTATAGTACATAATAAACGCAAGACAGCATGCATTATTTGAAAGAGTAGTAGCAAAAGCAAGTGTTGTTGGTACATGCTTTACTATACTGGTGAACAAATTTTTGTAAATAGTGAATTTTTTAGACTACGCTGTTCATTTTGTTATTTTTACTAAGCACTAGAGCAGCAAGTTTTGTAACGTCATTTATTAGGGTTCCTCATCGGACAACCGTAGATCCAGATCTCAAGCATCGAATAAAACTTGGTGATCACTGATCAATAGTTTTTGATCGATATTCAAGTACTTTTGAGAGGCCAAACGTCACCATCTGGCAGAGAGGGGTCATTTTTCACCCTTTAAGTCCTACTTTGGATGATTAAAGAAGCCTGACTGCTTTCTATTGTGATGATTAATGATCAATTCAATCATTCTAGACCACTGCTTAAAATTCATGAACACAATTTTCTACTACAAATATGAATGCAAAATTGAAGAAGGAGAAAATAACAGTACCTTATGACAGTTGGATACAGCTCTGTTGACCATGTATAAATTGAGTCAAAGGCCATTGTGATACAGAACTTACCAACCATTCCAAGGAATACACGAAAGGCCAACAAACCTGTAATAGTTCTGAGTTTGTATCAGGCTTCTCACGTCCATGACTATTTGACAATGCAAAGTTATGGTTAAAACAGATATGGGTATCGTTTAAATGAGCAAAATTGGATCAGAGATAAACTGACTCCGACTTGCATTTGGCAAGAAAAAGTCTTGAGTCCACATGAGATCTCGTACATCCAATCCAGTTATTTTGCATCCTTACCAAAAGCAAACCAATTCTGGTTTATTTTCGACTTACTTTTGCTTGGTTAAATATAGTCTAATAACCAACTACTAACAACTGTTAGATCAGTACATATTTGTATGTATATATATATATATATATATATATATATATATATATATATATATATATATATAT
>OLMO02000006.1:5411221-5424645 GCA_900291935.2 Cassiopea xamachana | reverse complement strand
TATATATATATATATATATATATATATCTATATATATATATATTTAAAAAATTACTTCATCGATTTAAATCAGTGACGATGATACTCCACATGATTTCTACAAACCTTTTATCTTTGACTTTGGCGGGATGATTGAGACTGCAATTAAAGCAAGTCCAGAAATCAACATTGGAATGAGCACAGTCTTCTTTCTACCAATTCTAGAAAATGAATTTTCTCATTATTATTCATTCCTCTCTCTCGTGCAACTTTATCATATTATATGGCCATTAAGGAGATTTGAAGAGCACTGCTATTGCCATAAATGCACTTCCTTGATCCAGTTCTGCAAGAACATCCTATGTGTCTTGTGTAAAAAACTCCTCAAATACAATATGTGAGAAGACATAGCACTATCATCAAATGTAGTAAAACAATCCACTTTAAGTTTAATCGTAAAATGCAATCAGCCAAATTGGTTAAAAAGTACAGCATTACTGTGTGTTTAAAAGCATGTACGTAACAACTCTGGAAAGAGAGAAAATCAACAAGACAGTTTTAACGGAGATGAGATACAGTATGACAACATGCTACATGACAATGCAGGAATACTTTGAATTGCCTGATGAGGTATTTTCTAATCTTCTTTCTAACGATTTTGCAGTACACTCTTATCTGATTACGAAAGTCGCTTGAATCTTCTCATCACCCCTTCAGACGATTATGGATCGTTCTAATATCCTCAAATAATTGGGACACTCAAAGATACTTTTAAGGGCATCAAGCTTAATGGTAAAATTGCACCTATTCAATTTGCTATATAAATAACAGCAAGAAAAGGTATCAACTCACTTATTGCACAAATATATAGCAAGACATATAGCTGGGAAGTCCACAACGCTTGTGAGAATGTAGTCACGGTACATACTACCACCAAGGTCATCAGCAGCGAATGACACTCCATAGAAAACAAGACCACTAACGACCCTGTACAAAATCGAGTACATTTTATGAGAATTCAGTTACTATGGTAAGATTCGTTACAAAGTTAATTTCTAAATTTATCAATCCAAAATGTATATCTTTGTAACTTTTTAAAGGAAAATATCGTCTAGGTAGAAAACTATTGACGAAAATGTAAATTCAAAATGGCGGATTCTTGGCCTGGAGTGGTGATTTGGGTGAAACTTAAAGATGCCATAACTCGAAAAACGTAATGAATGAGATCTTCAAATTTTCATGTTTATCATATCTCGACAACACCTACTACTGGTACAAATTTGAAGAAATTCTGAGATTAAGGGTGTCATTCTCTGGATGATTTGACATTGAATGTCCCTTCAATCTCTCATCTAGGAACAAAGATACACATTCCTGGTAGAAACATTCTCTCCAAGCCACACCAAACCTGCATGCATTTCTTGTAATGGATGATACTTCTCAGTACTTACCATTTACCTATAGCTCGTGCATTGATACACATTAAAAAGGACAACAAATAAGATGATCATTTAACATACCATGCGTATCCTTGTATTAATGATCTTATTGCAATTTTCTTTGGCTTAAATACATGTTTATAATGATGAAGACCAGCTGAAGCATCTTGCTTAACTTCTTCCAATTTGATATCTGGGAACTCTTTGCCATTGACCCGTGCTATTTTCTTCAATATCGCCATCACTTCATCAGTCTTTCCATTAAGGTGCAACCATCTTATAGACTCGGGAAAAAATCTTGTAGGAAAACATGATTTAGCATTAAAATATAGAAGCCAAATGATATAAAGCTTCAAGGCTTCCTTCTCTATCAGTTTCATTAGTAAGTCCTTTCACTTCTTTGGATCAGTATCTTCTATAAAGTCATTACTATTTCTTTATTTAAAATGATTTACTCAACACCTGATATACCCTTTGATTCCTTCAATATATTTCAGCTAGTACTAGTGGTGCTGAGCTAAATTAATAGCTGGGGGGGGGCTCACGTAGAGGGGCAAGGTAGAAACTGGGTCAACCCACGCTTTCATTGCTGTTGTTGATGCTTCTTTTGCTGCTCTGCTATTTCCGTTGTGAACTGAATATATACACAGAGAAGTGAAGTGACAGCTTGTGCTAATGAACACGTAGCTAGAATCTCTTCTGCATTAAAGTATTTCATTGCCCTGTTTTGCAATTCTCGCAATATTTTCCAGTAAGCTAGTGGACCTTAGTCCTCAGAATTGGTGAAAAATGACGTAGGCTGCTGAGCCTCCAGAGTCCTCTAAGCTCCACATGTTTGGCTGATGCTATCGGTAAAACTAGCAGTAGTCTTAGTACCCTGCCCTATCTATTGTACTAAATTTTTTTTATTCATTGGTTTAATTGCTAAATACAAGAAAAATTACGATCATAATAAGGAAATGAAAGCAAAGACTCCTGTCCGTTTAACTAGAAATGTGAATTTGAATAGCTAATGAATACAATAAAGGCTGAACTCACTTGAAAAACAGAAAGCAAATGAAGTATGGGGCAGTTGTGATTATCATAAGTATCTTCCATGTTTGCACAAAATATGCGATCACCCCAAGCACAACTACACTGAGAGCGAATGATAGCCAAAGTGTTATTCCAGCAAACGGCCGCCATTTTGGGCCTACATACTCAGAAATAAGAATGAACATCTGGAGAGACCCTCCAGGAATGAAGAATCCTATCACAGCTCTTGATGCAAGGTAAAATGCTAGATTTGGTGAAAATGCTGATGCAAATCCAACAATAATGACTACTGCTATTGACGGAATTAAGGTCTTTTTTCGGCCAAATCTGCAATAGTGTAATAATAATTAGGACACTGAAGATCAAAATTAAAGTAAAGTAAAGTAAAGTAAAATCAAAGTAAAGAAGGTACAATAGCTGAGGGTCAAACACATTTGATGTCGAGTTTATAGATAAATTTTAATAGCAGCTGCAAGAATATGGAGCGCTGCTCATAAACAGGGATACGTTTCTGCTGCTTCTATAAGTAATTTCTGTAAGATAATGCCTAGAAACTATTTAGTGTGGTAAACTATGAATTCTCAAGTATTTGTTTTCTAAAGCAAAGGCTGTTATGATGATCACAACACATGTATTCTATACTGGCATGAGACAGCAAATCAACAGTAACACTAATGGTCCTACATATAGGAGAATCTAGCCCCAAGTTTGAAGGGATGGTGTTTATTTGTAGATATGAGGAGACTAAAAAGTGAACTAGTTTTTTGTAAATGTCTTAGTATAGTAGCCACCGAATATAATGACACCAAGATGATGTAATAATGATCATGTAATGAGCACCACGATATGCAACTGAGTTCTGCCCATTAGCCATTTTGAAAAGAGGCACTCGCCATTTAAGATTTTTAGACCATGATCGCTATCTCTCGTTTAATAATTTCGGCGATTGTTAGTTTACCAGCAGGTGCATCATAGCTACTATTTGTCACTATTCTGGCAGCACGATGCTGCAACTGCTGCAGGGTAAGCAGCCTGGTCTCCTCACAGCTCCCCCACACACAGAGCTAGAGTAACGGAAATATGACTTGACAAACCTCTATAGATATGGTTAGGAGTTTCCTGGGGTAGCAGTTTCTTAGCGTACTTTAAATGCCCTAAAGCTTGAGATACTTTAGCATATACATATCTAACATGCTCATCCGAAACAAGATGCTGATCAAGTTGAACTTCCAAGTATTTGCTTTTCAGCAGTCTCTATTTGTGAGTAATCAATAACAAAAGTAGGGGGCTGTACCTTTTTATCGGAGATCTTCTTAAGGCATGGCCGAGATCCTACCACCATTGCTTGAGTGTTAATCAAATTTAAAGATAATTCATCCCCTTGAAACCATGAAATCATACACTAGCAAAAAGGTGGGGGGCTGGAGCCCCAAACCCCCAGCACCCCGGCAATGATGTGCCAATAGGGGGCTCTTGTCTTGCACGTATCTTTACATGAAACATTGAAGTTAGTGCAAAAAGTGGCGGGATAATTTTCAGAGTGCTTTTAGGAAAAGGAGTTAATATTTTCAGCATAAGCATAAGTGGAAGGAGTAATATAGTTTCCAGGCTAAGACTTGTTGCAGCCATATTTTCTACGCAACAAGAAATGCCATATCATGCTAAAGTTAATTAGTTTGACGTAATTGCTGTCATATTAAGCATGCGAGATTTGCGGAGAAGTGAGATTTAATCATCAAAGTATAGACCAAAACAGAATTGCTTGAAAACCAGGAATGTTAAACCAGGCAGGAATTAAACCAGGCCGCATTGTTAAACAATGCAAAGATAGTAGAGAATCTTGGAATACAAAACATAACGTGGAATTTTGGAAAAATTTTTTGCAGCTCACCTATCTGACGTCCATCCGAGTATAATGGCGCCTATTGCCCAAGTAATGAAAAGAAGAGATGTTGCCAAGTGACTGTATACCTCTGTACCGCAATAAAGATCAAACTGTTGGATTGAAATACGTAGATAATATTTTAATGCTAGTAAAATCTCATGCAATGACAATTCAATATGTTTTCAAAGTCTTACTGTATTCGTTGTCAACATTGATAAATTGGAATCTGCGATACGAGCCGAGCAATATGATGCTAAATGATATCATATCAATCCAATTACACTATGTGTCAAATCATATCATATCGTATCATATCATATCGTATCATATCTTATCGTATCATATCACATCATATCATATTATGTCATATCATATCATATCATATTATGTCATATCATATCATATCATATCATATCATATCATATCATATCATATCATATCATATCATATCATATCATATCATATCATATCATATCATATCATATCATATCATATCAGTCATACTAAATCATGAATCATACCATATCATGTCATGTAATACAATGTGTCATATATAAATCATGCTACTTTATGTATCAAATTATATTATATATCAATCATGGTATTTCATATCATATCAATCATACTTTATCATGTCATATTATATCATATCCCATCAATCATATCATGTCTTATAGTATAAGTCTTATGGAAAAGTAGTACCATTTTTCAATTTGATAGTAAAAGACAGATTCCTTATTGGATATTGAAATCCCCTCTTTTCTGAAGGAAAATCATTTATGAAATCGTATTGTTGGCGTTGTTGGTGACGTTGTTTAAAACTCTTTACGTTTTGGTTGTATATACTTTGTATATAAGAATATAGTCTACAACAGGGATGTCCAGCCAATGAGAGGCTAAGAGCCACATTCTTTACTGTGACATCACAAAGAGCCACATGAAACTCATGGGGACACATGAGCATCACATCTATCCTTTTCCACTCACAAGAAAATATCTTATTGAACTCAAGTGAAGTAAACATATATAAGAAACACACACTTCAATATGAGTGTAAAGGATGCATGAAGCCAGGCAAAGAACCGCGGGTTGGCCACCCCTACTCTAAAAGGATATCGAGGTCAACTTGATTGGAATTTGTGAAAAATATAAGAGTAATACAAGACTCAAGGCTAATAGAAGACTTAGAATTATTGCTTGTTTGAATTCTTTTCGGATTGCGTTTAATAATGCAGATTGTTTTGCTTCTATAAAGAACTAGCACAGTGGCAAAGAGCTGAATTTGTTTTTTAACTTTCAACTAAATTTGCATATTTTGTTGCTCAATACTTTTAGAGCAAACCTAGGCAAAATATAAAAGTTTTAAAGCATTAAATTTCAGCATAAAGTTGGACTTGATTCAAAAAATGTTCGTCATAGCCAGCTGGGTCCAAAGGAAAATTGGGTCTTGATGGTTTGCTCCGAGGGAATCTTCCTAGGGCCTTCCCCTCTAGAACTTAAGACAGCGCCCTTCAATTATCATTCATTTCTATGCTTAGAAGAGAAGTATAACTCCACTGATCAACATTTTTTGGCAAATACACTTTTTTACAGAAATAGTACCTATTACTAGACTGCAAAAATAGTTAAGAAATCACAGAATAGGAGTTTTGAGAAGAAGATTCTATGTCACAATACTGGCGGTATATTTTTCCTTTTAAAAAAGTGTAAAATTCCACTACTAATTTTAGATTCAGCAAAACAACCCACCAGATTTTTTTCAGGATCTCCTACAGCTTTCTGCGTTACTATTTTAATATTTGTTACAGTAGGTGCTCTGCAGGAGTGTGTGGAAAAGCGTTACGTGTGTCACAATGAAAAGAAACAGCAACGTTGGTAATTTCAGTCACATCAAGCTGAATAGTGTTTCTGACAAAGCTACCAAAAAAGCAATACATTATTTGCTTTAATGAAAGACTAGCCACAACTACTTTTGGAAAAACAATGATTTAGAAGAAATAATTTCAAAAAAGCTGTGTCACGCGTGTCACATTTTTTCGTCATTTGTGTCACAATTTGCTTCTCTTAAGCACAATTCCTTGTACTTTATCCCAGAAAAAAGTGAAAGCCAAATACAGATGCATAGTACCCACTATTTTCTGAGACTTTTGATGTATAAGAACCAATAGAAACAGGTTTTAACTCATGTTTTGAAGGTTGAGAATTGATCTCCAGTTTCATTTTACATGGAATGGGCCTACATATGTTACGCTCGCTGCCCTCTAGCAGTTTAACTTCTACTATTTACAAGATTTTCCATAATCGTAGGTGTACATGGCACTCTTTCACTGTCCACTAATGTACATGTGCAACATACTGAAGCTCAAAACTTTTTGCTAGAAAATTCATAAGATTGCTTTGATACTGGAATTGTGTAAAAATTAAGAAATCTTCAGTACTGGCTCGAAAAAATTTCATTTCAAAAAAGAAGTGCATTGCAGGGTTTTTTATGGAAAATTTAGAACTGCACATAAATTCCAGTATGCCATGTTGACGAATTAAATCTTAGTTGCAGATGGCATCGCGCTTCCTGCTTGTGGCCAAAATGGGTAAATAAATGGTACTACCTCTAAAAATTCTATTTCTGGTTGTGTTTCGCCTATCATTTCATATCTAAATCTACCATTTTTACTGCTATTTAGTTACACCATTGGATAACTAAACAACAACCTTTTGAATTACATAGTTTTTTCATTAGAACTGTACAAATCTTTTTAGAACTGCACATTTTGTGTGGAACTGCAAGTTTCAAAAACTCTGGTGTATTGTAAAAAGGATGCAAAAAGGTTAGGATGCACTATACAGCAAAAAGTATCGCAGAATCGAGTTTGCAACTCCAAGCTCCTTTGTTGTGGATTTGCATCTATGTCACTCTGCTCAGCAAAAATTATCACCGTGTGTGCTCAGGGACAATCCAGGCGGTCACGGGCCATAGCCCCTCCCAAACGGTTGTATTTACAGCAAACAACTGTATTGAGAAGATTCACACATGAAATGACAATGAAATGATCAGATGGCCCCCAAAATCCAGCTCGTATTCCGCCCGTGTGTGCCTAAAAGTAGAGAATGTTGATTCCATGGAAACCATGCATCATTATCTTACCTGTGTTATAATAGAATATTCCTTTGGCTTAGAAAACTTCCACTCTGTTCGTGGCATGCTACATCTCGACTTGTACAATTTATCATGAGCAGTAAATGTTCCATTATACGGGCAAATTGTGCTGTTTCTGGAGCACTGCCAAGGAGGAATATGCTGCACAAAGTATGGTATAAGCACTAGCATAGATCCAGGGAAGATTATTATGCAAAATGCAATTTCCAATAGAATCTGGAATTTGCCAAACTCTCCAATAAGCGGCAGCACTTGATCTATACCAAGAGTGCTAGGTTCTTTCAACGATTCTTGCATATTTTTTTCTGCCGCAGCACTTCTTATGCTTTGAGTAAAAGTAATTTTAACTAACTCCACTTTAACCTACGATATGCGATATAAAGAATTGGTCACTTGATGCGAGCAAAGGTCATGCTTGATTGGCCCTGTTTATGTACGGAATTAGCCAACTCGCATTGTTGGTCTCTGCATTTTCAATGCTGGACATAACCATTGGGAAACAGTAGCTTACAAGATATGATTGTATTCTCACAAAGGCTTCTGTTGGCTTAAAAAATATAATGCACGACGCTTCATGTGAGGCATGACGTTTCACAGAATCAATGTGCTTGACCAACCCAGTCTGCGAAACCGCGCCTGGATCAAATGTCAAAAAGTCAAAGTCCTTCCCGCGCCAATGGCGCATAGGGCGGCGCCTATCTCCGTTTCTATAGCTCTAGGCCACGCGTCTGCGAAGGCAGTTAAAGCTACAGCGGTGGGCTGGCCCACTGGTAGCTCCGCGAGTTTAACTTTCCCACTCCATTCTCATATGTCGAGCGTCAGACGAGAAGGCAGTGAGTACCATTTTTAAAGTCTGTTATGACTCGGCCGGGGCTCGAATTCACGACCTACCGATTGGGAGGCAGACGCTCTACCACTGGGCCATCAAATGAGTGGTAGCCAAAACAGTGGCTCACGAATCCTCATCACGGAATAGTGAGTAGTGAATTTTCTCTATTCTGTATCCTCATGCGGCTCTTTGATCTTCGATATGTAGCCCATGGAATATATTAACCGCGCTCCTCGATTTACAGTGTTTATGTAAAAAAAAACTCTTGTAGCTATAAATAAACAAAGAAAATAAATATAGCTAAACAAATAATGATGTTGCTGATCTACAAAGGGAGTGAGCAGGCCTAACAGATTTTATGTTTCGTATGCTTTTGGCATTTCGTTCTAGTTTTTGTCGTACAGAAGTTGAAACTCGAACCACGTTCAGTGTAAGTAACAGACAAGAAAAGCCAAACTTTGTAATTGTTTACTGGGAGGGGGGGCTAATTTTAATAGTCAACATTTAGTTCCTTGACACTTGGCTGCTTACATGACACCGCCTAAGACATTTTTAGCTGTCTTCTAGATGTTGCATTACATATAAAAGATTCGCATACAGTAATAAAAAGCAGGTCTGCTATTGTCTGTGCTACTGCTAGATTGCGACAAAGGTTTAATAATGCAGTTTTTTAAAGTATGATGTGACTAGTGTGACATCAGTGTGTAATTTCTATGGAATGGCTGGTATATGATGTGATAAGGCATTTTGTTCTCTTTTAACATATAAGCAAGTGCCAATAGGGGCGCCGGAGAGGGGGCAGAGGAAAGCAAGGGCCAGTCCTGCCTTTCACTTGAGGGAGCAGGGGAACGAAAGTGTTCTTTACAACAGCTTACTTCCAAACCTTAATACCATCAAATAATCTTATTTAATACGCAATATTTGAGTGGAAAAGAGAATTATTGGCATGATGTTAATAGAAATAGCCCCTTGGCAATATTTTACCAAAGAGGTGCCTCAGGAACCCTCAGCTTTTCAGCTCGCATTGCTCATTTATGCTACAATCCTGGCCACAATAATGGAACACAGTGTTGGGCTAAACCGTTCAGCCCAACACTGTGTTCCTGCTTCTCTCCTGATCCACACCTCTCTCCGGTACAAAGTTTAACATGAAGAATCTTTGCCACCTTTGGAGCAACTTGGACTATGCAACTCTAGGTCTGTCCTTCCTACCTAAAAATTAAAATTGTTTTAGGGGAAGGGGGGAGGCGGAAACTCAAAGGTTAGCCAGAGTCACTAAAATGGCTATGAAGCTTGTCTAAAAGATCACTTTTTGCCAGGGTTCCAATTAATTTTGTTAAGGATTGTAGTCGTTGCCCAAATGCTACGGTGCTTTGACCCCTACTAATAGATGGTTCCCCTGTCTCCTTGATGGTTTAATGCATAGGTGAAAAGAATGCAGTTCAAAAAAATTTCCAGTGGGCATACCCCGTTGACCCCCAGTCTTCTCTACTGCCACTTCCCAATAGTTGTGATATACTGCTAATTTTCAAATGTTTGATTGGAGCTATAGCTGAAAGATTTAGGACATATAAAGTAGCTTACGAAAGTACTTGTATTGTGTATTAGTAAGTCCCACATTTCGTTATTTGGTTAGACTCGTAGTTCTTGTAGAAGGCTGTAGAGGTCTGCTTCGTATCGCTTTGGTATAGTAAGTATTTGGACTCCCAAGGCTTGCAAAAGGTTGAGAGGGCCGCTTCACATTAGTTGTTCTTGAGATACGTCGAGGGCTCGACTGGAAATGAGCCGACTGAATCACTATAGTTTCCAGGAAATGTAAGCATATGTGCATATCGTTAGTTTCTATTCATCAAATTGTAAGATGCGCGTGTACGTCCAAAAGTATTACGATTACTCGTATGGGCAAAATGCTGATGCGTCCTAAATCAGTATTTCTAAACTATTTTAGTGCACGCCTCGTGGAGAACTAGGATGATGAGTAAACTGGAGTTAGTTAGGTGGAGGGTTAGAACTATGTGAATCATGAGTTAGAGATCGTAGGTTCAATGGTAGGGACGCGAGTCACCTAGCCGAGCCAATTGTACAGTTAAGTTGTAATGAAGATAAAAGTTAATAGCTATTACAATGTCTACTCTCTCCACTACGATGCTAAAGACCGCTCGTGCATAAAAGAATCCTGACCAAATGTCTTCAGACAAGGGCATCTCAGGACAGTTATTTTCTTGATTATATCGAAGTGCACATCTTTGTATAAGTGTGTTTCTTTTTTGGAATTTTATCAATCAAATAGGCATATAGACAGTGGGTGTGTTGTTCCCTGTTGAAGATTAGAGCACTTTTACCCTTGTATATGAGTGCACAAGGTAAAGTCTCTATGTGTACAATTTGCAAAGTCGTCAAATGCGCAGACAAGTGTGCACTTTGAAGCATACACAAATTGACGTTTTCTGCTGCCCACCTAATAAGAAATTAGCACATCTCCTACCTCGTAAAGGAGGAGCTTTCCGACATCATAAAGACAAGGCCGCCGAGAGAATTCTAAGGCCCCGAGGTAAGAGAGAACGACAAGGCCACCTGTGAGCAAAGCCAGCAAATAATTTTCAGGGTCTAGAAATGAAATCTGGAAAATTGCTGCTGGTTTACATTATGAGGCCACCCAGACCTGGAAGCATTGGGTGTTATGAGGCCCTTTGAAGCTTGTGGCTCTGGGGCAATTTGCCCCTGCCTCCCTCTCGGCGCCCCTGTATAGAGAGCGTAATTTCAAACCTTCCTCTAGACGCAAACCCCCAGACCCCAATTCTTGAGTGTGCTATGAAAGGAGTGTTGTAGTACATAATTTCTTTATTTCATGTATGAGTGTAGATCTGTGATAGATGACAGTTCCCAGCTCTCAAATATGACTTGCAAACTTTTGCACAATCGAGTTTGGCATATCTCAAAGGCTCCCAATCATTTGTGTGCCCAGAGCCACAACAGATAAGAGCGCGGCCCTGACCAATGAGAATTGTTTTTTCAATCACTGACGTAATTAACAAATTTGCAATGAATAGCATCATCAAGATATAAAATCAGAAACCATTGCAGAAAATTTTCAATATTGTGTCAAATATATAGAAAATTCCCGGTTATTGCCGATTTTTATGTGACAATTAATTGCACTTCTAAGGAGTGCTAGGGCTAATACTAGAGAGTTTCCGATACGCTACGTGAGATACTACGGCTACGCTTGGAGGCCTAAGCACTAGCACGTTCATCAAAGCCTAAAAGTAAACAGTATGGCGGATCAATCAATTTTAATCTCAATACTATATTGAGCGCCGCATCAATATCATCTTAACGTAATTATTAAGCTAAACTAGAAAATACGCTATTCATCAATGCAGCAGCAAATCATTCCCTATCTACCTTTTCGATGATGTTCAGAAAGCATTGAACGTTGCTCAACAAAATTCTTGACATTAACATTTATTACTAAATGTTATAAGCCAAAGTTTCTATTATTCATAAGTTTTAATTATACCATTGCGTCACAACAGTGAAGATACACCTTGCAACATACTATTTACTCATATGAAATTTATAGTATATTCACAATTAGCATTTANAGACCACATTCATCTTGGCCTTTTCTCTAACTGCATTCAAGGCAAGCTCCTTTGTCTATTTTCAATCAAACTGGTCCTGGAGTGTTTCCATTGTCTTCATGTGAGCTGTCTCGGGTAGCCAGCACAAGAGTATTGCACAGATAACAGCCGATCCTCCCATTAGAGAAAATGGTAGCATTATATGAATACCAATCAGCCACTTTACAACCCATGGTGCAACGGCTGAACCAATTCTGGCTGCGATTTGCAAATAACCCATGCCAGCACCTCTAAAAAAGCGAAAGTTACAAGCTTTGATTTTGCACTCAGATCTCAAATAATAGCACAGAGTAGTTTCTTGCAAGTTTAAGATCATGCATTTTAGTAAGTAAAAGGAATCTTGGGATACAGCAAACGTCTATCATGCATGACAAAACTAATCTGTGGAAGCAGGGACAGTGGGTATTGGGAGACAACCATGCACATTCACATTATCCCAACCTCCATTATGAATTACTCGTTCATAAAAGAGGTTCAAGTAATATATGGGATAGATAGCAAAATAAGAGTAATACATTTTCGATCACTGGCGCTTCTTGTCAATGTATTGACCAGATCCCGTATGTAATAACTCAAAATGTATTTCTCTTCTTTCATACTTTAGGATATTTTATTAAAACCATAATTGTTAAAACTCATAAACACGTTAAAATTGAATCTCAAAATTTTCGTTCTCACTGAATTCTCATTGAGGAGGTAGCCGAAGAGCAACGAAAGTCTTTAGGTTCATTTTTTTAAGTGTTTATGTGTGTTAAAAATTGTAGTTTTAATAAAATTTTCCAAGCTATGAAACTACTGAAATACAATAATAAAACAGCAAGAGAACACCACTGCAATAGTGGATAAGTTTTGGAGAGGGTTACCCTATACCCTTTTTAGAATGTATGTGCTGTACATTGTCTGGCCCAACTTTACAATTCCCAATGTTGGGGGAAGCTGTAGATTCCAGCTCACCAGCAAGGCCATCCATGGGGTATATACCCAAATCAAATTATAGGGCTGGTTGCATCAAAAGCCACTCTCAAGTGGGCTGAGAGGCTTGTTTGAGAGAAAAGACTTTAGTTCAAGACTACAATATATCTTTGAAACTAAGAGGAGTACAGAAAGACCTTGTTGTTACTGTAGTTTTATCGTAAACGTAGTGCTACTTATCGGTAGCTATTTGAGGAGCAAAGGGGCAAGTGTATTCCTATACAGCGGTATCCCAATCACTGCTGCAACTCCTGCCGTCCAACGTCATTTACAATTAATCCGATGAATTTTCGAGTTTCCCTTCCACTTTCTCTCTATGGGCCTGTTCACTTCGCCCTGTTTCAAAACTCCTTCATTCTGTTGGAGATTGATACTTTGAAGAGAAACATAAGTTACATGATATCTTTGAACTAAAAACAACCATCCATTTCAAGAAATAGCCACACCAAGCTACACTGCAAACAAAACAGATTGTTTACTGGAGCGT
>OLMO02000006.1:5383405-5411121 GCA_900291935.2 Cassiopea xamachana | reverse complement strand
TTCTATGTCGAGATATTCTATAAGATTTGTGATCTGTTGGACGGAACGATAGAAAATGGCATCTTTGCTTATATATCAAATATCAAATATCAACACTTTTTATAGTTGGTTTGGAATGCTAGTTAAAAACTAATTAATACCAACTATTTATTTACAATACTATTTTTACATTATTGGATTTAAAATAAATAATTAAGAAAAAGATAGACAACCCATAAAACCAATAAAAAGAAACTTTCTATGTGCAAATGTGGCACGTACAATTTTTGCCATCCCAGTGTCGCATTTCTTTTTTAAAGCGTTTTGTGGAAGTTGTTAATTTTATCTCATCACTTAGTGCATTCCACAAAAGACTTCCTCTAAATGATAGGGAGTTTATTCCGTAACACTGAGTATTCACAGAGGGGATCTTACATAATTCACTGATACGAAGACCATAGGGCACATCTCTTTTGGTGAAAAATTCCCACATGTATTCTGGGTTTAGATGGTTAATTGTTCTATAAACTTCAGTCATGAGTATTTCTAGGTTCTTTTTGTGTATTGTCTTTGATTTATCCCTATTTAACAGATCTTCAAACGTAGATTCGTAATCTCCATATAAGGCCCTCAGGGCACGCTTGTGAGTCCTATTTATTTCATTATTTGCTCCTTTGGTACAAAATAGCCAAATTAGAGGACAATATGAAAAATTGGACATTATCACGGAGTTGACAATCAACTTCGACTTTTGTTCTCCTAAAAATGGTCGTAATCTTATAAAACTGTAATGCTTATCAAACAGCAACGACCTTCTGTCTAGAGCTTCAACTTAGATGCCATTTCTTCACATTTACTGTATACTGTATTTTTCAGGGGTCTACCTGTGATTTCAGCAAGTTATCCTACTCTTATTAAATCTGTTTGAATTTGTTTTGGCCTAAGTTAAACTGATGGATAAATCTGCTGGACGGAACTGTTGGACGGAAAATTGCACAACCAAATACAATGTCGTCAAGGTACCATATTATTAATTGATTGATCTCAGCTGTGTAGATCTTTGCAAAAGAAGCCATGATGACTCACAAGATGTACCCCAGACCACTAAACAACGAAGAATTATTGCGATTAATAACATTCTTTTTCAATAGTACACCAATTATGTACAAGCACTGTTTTCCATCCAACAGACAAAAACCTTTCTTAAATCAGTTTTGTTCTCCTCAGAATCCAAGTTTCTTATGTGTTCAACAAGAAAATTACTTTTTCGTGAATATGAAAGTATTTAGTAGAACCTATGATACCAAGGAAAGTGAAACAATAAACTTTTATATATTGATAAATTACCAACAAGTTTTGAAACAGAGCCATTTGGAGAAGTCACTGGCACTTTGCTTGTGAAACCGGAAGGTAGTACAAGATGCTAGATCCTCACTTGGAACAAATGCAATTTTATGTTTGAAAATCTATCTTTTTATATAGATTAAAAGTGTAGCCAAAAAGTTAAATCATTCTACCCCTTGAAGCTAACTTGTGTTGCCGCATTAACTATATAAGGCAATGTCAATGAAGAGTCCAGCATATTTTCGTACATACGGGAGTGCCTGTCAGGGAAGACACTTAACATTCACCATCGGCATGCGAAGAAGGATAGTTATCTCATTTCCTCGCAACTTTTATCGCCTCAGTGTTGCCAACAGGTACCCTTTCGCCGCTGGGTGGACAGTGAGCGAGCATTCACATATACGGACACTATTGGCTTTTTCAGGTATCAGACAAAATGCGTCTGAGAAAGCATTTTGTAATGTCAATGTTTACCTTATTGCCGTTGGATAAAGTTCTGCTGACCATGTATAAATTGCATTGAATGTCATTGTTATGCAGAGCTTCCCAAACACTCCGAGGCACACACGAAAAACCAGCAAACCTACAATACTTCAGATATGTTAAAAAGTATTCAATACTGCCAGAAAAATAAAAAGCTGAAATTCAAAAATGTAAATTTTCTTTATACTGTTACACCCAAGCCCGTAGCCAGGCCTGCGTTTCAGTGGTGGCAAAATTTTCCAGGAGGAATCACGTGGTACAAAATACCAATTGATAATGTGTGTCCAGGAAAATATTGAACTTTCTATTATGTCACAAATACCAAGGTTGAGCTTATCCATAGTTTCTGGAGATATCTTAGCCACAACGATATGCAACTATAAGAAAAGTACAAACCAATTCCCAAGGGTGCCAAAAAGCTGTCATCCTGTTTCCCAGGGGTGGCATTTGCCACTCCATGTTGCCCCATGGCTACGGGCATGGCTGCACCAGCCAAGCTTGAGTTTACGTGGTGACTAATTGCCTTGCAATTGTCCTTGTTTCGTGATCTGCCTGTTATCTGCTCATGCTATTGGGGTTTGTGCAACTGGGAGAGAATATCCTCCAACAAATACATCATTTACAAGATTATCAAGAGGTTTAGAGGCTTGCCTTTAAGAACTATCTATGCAATTCCAACCCTTTACTTCTGAAACGCCAGAAATGAAGGAGGTTTAAGAGATTCTAAGCTCAGCAATGAGTGTTAACGCAAACAAATCCGCTACTCAAAAGCCGTTAGAAAACAACATAATTGTAGGAACGAAGATTTTAATTTCTCGGCTAAACCGTTCGAAAACAAGCGTTAATAGAAGAAAACTTCTGAAATTGTGCTGTATGCTTCTCAAGCACTTAAATGAAGGAAATGTCTTGAAGGAAATGTCTTGCAAAACTACACTAAAATTCACACTTTCCTTGCCTATAGATTAAAAATGCTCATGGATGAAGTACTAAGAATATAGTTAAGGTAAAACACAATGATTCGAAGAGTAGAAATTAATTAATAAAACATCAATAGACCTTTGTTCGTAGTCTTTTGCGAGATAATAGAGACTGCAATGCATGCAAGCCCAGCAATCAGCGTCGGAATGAGAACAGTTTTCTTTCTCCCAATTCTACGAATGAAATTTATATCGTTAACTCTTGTTTATTTGCTGTGGCAGTTGGTTATATAGCTTGGAAGCTATGTACAATGTAAATAGTGACTGTATGTGAAATCATCAAAAAGCACCAGCCATGCTGAAGGGAGCTTCAGTGGTGTAGAGCTAAATTAGTAACTAGGGACTCAGGTAGTGGACCAAGGTTGACCATGGGTCAACGCTTGTTGTTGTTGCTGTTACTGATGCTTTCATTTTTGTTGTTTTTGCTGTGAACTGAATGTGTGCAAACAGAAATGAAATGGCAGCCTGTACTGTTAGCATGTAGCCAGAATCTCTTCTGCAAAACCTATGCATTATCCTGCCTTGCCTTTCTTGCAATGTTTTTAGAAAGACAAGGGGGCTTGAGCCCCTGAAAACTATTGAAAAAGAAATAGGGGGCTGAGCTTCATCGAGCATCCCAAGCTCTACAGCACTGGACATCGGAAGTTTAAAGTACATATAAGCTTTCTATATAATCTTCTTCTAATATCATTGTAGATTCACTTAAAGGACAATGGTAGCCGTACATATGCATGATGTATGTTGTATATTATATAAATATGCATGGCATGTATTACAGCGAGTGAAATTGAGATTTTTTATATTTCTACAGCAATAGACCAGTGATAACAATTTGCAAAATGGAAAAAGTGTGTGCATTTTGATGAACGGATTTATGTTAACATAAGCTCATTCTTTTGAAATTGTTCTAAGAAGCTTCAATATGCCGATAAAGAAGACATGACTGGACAAGTAATAAGACTGGTGGATACTATTTGCACCCATGAAGAATACTTACTTATTACACAAGTAGATAGCAGCGAATGCTGCAGGAAAGTCCACAACGCTTATGAGAAGGAAATTACGGTACATACTACCACCAAGGTTATCAGCAGCGAATGACACTCCATAGAAAACAAGACCATTCACAATCCTGTGCAAATCAGGTACAGTAAAGCATAAATTTGAGTGAAAGAGCTATAGTGATTCAATAAATTATGGATAAGTACCCAGCCCCATTAGGCTTGTGTGTTGCTTTCGCGTTTTGCATCACCATAGTTTCATATCCCTCTAGAAAGTAATAAAATAACAAAGAATTGAAGAGTTTTTAATAGGCTCAATATATCATACTACCTCATGTTCTTCATTCATAGCTTCTTTGCATATAATTAATACAGCAAAATTTCATCACCTGATTCTGTTGCAGTTTTTTCTTACCTGTGTACTACACAACAATGAAGAAATGATAAAACGGTTAGGGAGTTCGTCTACTTTGGTGATTGCTCATTTACTGTCCACAGGGACGTAGCTAGTAGAGGGTTTAGGGGTATCACACCAACAATCTTCGGTCATCTCGTAGGTAAATTTAAATTTAATGTCTTGTGAAGGTCAATGACTGCATGTTTTGCCATGATGGCATCAGAAGAGTGTTGAAAATACCCTTTTTAACAACAATGAACCCATGAAAATAACAATTTCTTTCTAAGAAAACCCTTCTGTCAGTAAATTCACGTCTCTGTCGGTAAATTCACAGCTCTATTAGTTTCTATCGGTAAATTATTGCTGCAGACCCCCTAAATAAGAGCAATGTGATGCCATTGATTGTCCATTCAGCATTACTTAGGGAACTGATGCCGGTACTAGTGAGATAAAGGAACATAGGAGGTATTCTTAAAGTGGGAATGATAGATCCATTTAGGGACACCTCAAAAGGAAATACTGTAACCATGCAAGCAACAAGGGGGCACCTAGCATATAATTTTGCAAAAATGGGTGGCACAAGCCCCAGAGTTCTTCCCGTCCCTACTTTCAAAGGTCCAGCTTCAGTGTTCTTTCATACAGACATTTACCATACGTGGTAGTACGTACTTCCTTCTATATATAAAAAGAAGTATGCACGACCCTAACCTCAACTTATCTGGAAGTGAGTATGGGTAAATTCCTGTTGCTCTCACCTGCTATTGAATGCTTCAGCAGCTAAGAGTTCTTACTTATGCCTTAGGGCTATACAAATTTACTAATAACGCACACGAAAAGACTCGGCTTCAAAGGATATAGGATTAGGAGGTTATAGGAAAAGCTGTAAAAGATTCTGCATTGCTAGTGCTCTCGCTTTTCTTCATGTAACATTTCTTAGAATTCCATGAAAATTTCTGCAGGTTGTTGAAGAGTTTCTTAGATTTAGTCAGTCTTGTCAAGTTTCTTCATAGAAATACAGTCTGAAAGCAGAAAAGGGTGGAATCGCTACGAAGAACAGCAACCAATGAAAATGCAGGCTGCTCATGTTACTCTATCTAGGTGATACTCTTTTCTCCGTTTATTAAGCAGACTGTCTAAGTCTGATGATACAGGGGCGATTTCTAGGGGTCTCAGGGTGCGGAGCCCTCTTGTTGAAATTGTTGTTCATTTGGGGGCTCAGCCCTTCCCCCAAACTTTTCACATCAATCTTGCTTTTTAAAGTATATTGACCTTGCTTCCAATGATTTGTATGGCATTGCAATGATGAATTTCCTTACTGGTATATGGCTATTAAGAGCTTTGTAGATGTTGGCTAAATTAAATCACAATTAGACTGAATTAGCATCTTCAAAAATATGGGCGTAGCTGCTAATGGGCCACACCCACGTTCTGTCATTGCGCCTAGTGCTCCCCCTTGTTAAAATATTTAGAAATCTCCCCTCGCCTCTTCTGACAGATCTACCTCTTAAGCTATAGGGCCATTCCATACCTTCCGGAAGGGGCACAAAGGCTTTTTCACTAACTGTGAGAGAGTGATGCACTATTTTGAATAATTTATATATGCTGGTTGTTGGTTAGTGGTAAACAAAGGATATTTTAATATACTAAAAAGAAGTCGATCGGGGAATGATGTATATTTATTCAAAATAAATGCGTTCTGGACAGGACACTTTATGGAATGGCCTTAGAACTTTTATGTGATATTAAAATGAATGGATATTTAACATACCATGCGTATCCTTGTATTAATGACCTTATTGCAATTTTATTTGGCTTAAATAAATGTTTATAATGCAAAAGACCAACTGATGCATCCTGCTTTACTTCCTTCAGTTTGAAGTCTGGGAACTCTTTGCCATTGATCCTTGCTATCTTTTTTAACACCATCATCGCTTCATCAGTTTTTCCATTCAGTTGCAACCATCTTATAGACTCAGGAATAAATCTTGTAGGAAAAATAATCAACCATTAAGTTACAAAATTCTTCGCTATTAGAAGTGTCATATTATCATTCTCTAGTAGTGTGAGTTGTGCGTCGTTTCACTTTTTGATGACTTCCTTCGATCACGCCTAAATGTTGGCATCCTAGTTGTCAAATTTCATTATTCAGTTGTTGAAGGTTTATTGAACCAAGTTGGAAAGTTTTGGGATTAAGGATAGATCAACTCCAATTGTAGGATTGCATGAAAAATCAGAAACATGATTTTTGAGTGATGAAATTGCATTCATTTTCCTGGCATTAAGATTGGAAAGAAAATTAGATTACTGACCGATTGGTACCCTGAAGCATACTACTTAGTAAGAATGCAAAACAAAGCGATGGGAGGAACAATGCGTCCTACATCTATCTGTTTGCTTTTACCAATAGAGTTCATTAGTGATGATGTCATGAATATAATGATAGCAAGAAATGATAGAAAAGAATATCATGATATCAACATCAAGAAATCCTGGTTACACATGTGGAGAATGGTTTCACTACTAACTTATATCGGAAGAAAACTTTCACTGGTTTATACACTCATTTTGATAGTCTCTCACCAATTCAGTATAAAATTAACTTCATTTTTGTTCTTATCTATCGTGCTTTCCATATTTGTTCGTCATATAAGGCCTTTCAAAATCAAATATGTAACATCAAACGATTTGAAGAACAAAATCGTTTTCCATCACAACTTATTGATCGGATTATTAAAAGATTTCTTAACAAACAATACGTAGTTGATATAAAGCCCAGTAATGTCCCTAAACTCCCCATACTTCTGTTTCTGCCCTATCTAGGTGTCTATAGTATACACCTTTAAAAACGACTTACTAAATGTCTTGGTTAACTTTACCCCCATGTTGACCTTAAGATTGTTTTTCGGGCTAATAAACCTATTGGTCGCCTTTTTCCCTTTAAAGATCGTGTCCCTAGTCACGTTTGCTCCTCTCTTGTATACAAGTTTACGTGTAGTAGCTGCCAGGCTACTTACTATAGCAAAACATCACGCCATTTCATTGTTCGCTGTAGAGAGCATTTAGGGATTAATAGAAAAGGTAACAGTGTTAAAGGCGCCTCGTCAGCCATTAGAGATCATATAAAGTATACTGGTCACAGTGCCTCCCTGGACGACTTTTGCATTATTGATAAAACTAACAATGAACTTGAGTTACGTATACATGAAAGTCTCCTTTTTCTTAGAGATCGCCCCGCGCTTAATATTCAGAGCTTCTCAATTCCCCTTTGTTTGTTTTAGTTCCCTAAGGCCTTTAGTCATGATTTTTCACTCATATAATAGCCTGTTTATCATAGCTCCTTTGTTTTGATAGTTTATTTCCTTATTTAGGCATTATATGTTTTGGCTAGTTGGTCATTTTTCCCTAATTGTATATTTCCCTTTAAGGTCTCCCCGTGAATTTACCTTCTCGACTTCCCGTGGATTTACTTTCTTGATTTCCACTTGTTTTTTCCCATTTATGAAACCTCCCGCTGGCACTGTTTCATTAACTGAGGATGGGACATGATGTCTCGAAACCTATTATATCGTTTATGTTACTAAACCGTATATGTCTACTGGCTTAGGCCTAATTTTAGTAATTATTGGAATGTCGAAATGGTGAAATAAATAAAGAAGAGATGTTTTTCGTCGTGGCTCTTCTCTTGAAAATTATACTTTTCGTTTATCATTGTAAATATTAGCTGTAGACAACAATACTAGACATTTGATTATCACAACTGCAAAGTTTTCGTAGTCACGGGTGTAGTTCCTACAATTTTTTTACAACACAATACCCTTCCTAGTTTTCTAGGCATCTTTCCAGGATGAGACTCATGGATAAACCTGAGGTAGAGAAAATTAACGTACTGTACTTGGTAGGCTAGTTTATATATCTATAGGAACTTGTAGGGATTATGAATAAAATAAATACAAAACTCACTTTAAAAATAGAATGCAAATGACGTATGGGGCTGTCGTAAGTATTGTAAGCATCTTCCAGGTTTGGAAAAAATATGCAAGAACTCCAAGTATAACTACACAGAGACCATGAAACAGCCAAAGTGTGTTTCCAGCAAACGGTCTCCAATTTGGTCCTACATACTCAGATATGAGAAGGAATATTTGAGGAACGGTGCCAGGAATGAAGAAGCCTGCCAAGATTCTTGAAATTATGAAAAATTCAAGTCGGGTTGAAAATGAAGTGAGAAATCCAATGGTAATTATTGCGATCATCGATGGAATCAAAGTCTTTTTGCGTCCAAATCTAAAGTGATAAAAGTTACACATAAGTCATATTACATGCTGTAGATAACATCATACATAACATCAGACATACAAAAACAATATAAGAAAATTATGCTGTAGCCTTTTCGTATTTCAACCTTAGTCTTCATGACTCGTTGAAGCAGGGAAAAGGAAAGCTGTTTTTTATTCTGAAAAAAGCCATTTTGCGACGTTCTAGAGAATACCATCTTCAAAACTTTTTCTCGGGGCAAGCCCCCAGACCCCCAGTCTTCTTTCATCTTCCTTGCTTGCATGCATATACTTGCTTGCATGCATATATAATGCTTTTGTAGTAATTGCCTCCCCAAGAACTTTCCTACCTGCTACAAACCCATACTATGAGTCTGTCTGGAAAAGTGCAAAAACTTGCCCGTCATGCATCCTTTCGCAAATATGAAAGGTTTTCTTTTTTAATCAAAGGTTCTGAGTTGCGTTTACTTTGGCACGAAGTTAAGAAGCATTGATTCTGCTACGTAACGGTATGAGGGGGGGTCGAATCTTGCGTTACGGAGAATTGCAGAGGAGAGGGTCTGGAAAGCGGAAGAATTGGCGTTATGTAACGAGTGAATGACCCCTGAGAGTCCTTTTTTGCACATGGCTCCCCCACGTGAGAATTTTTAAAAAAGACCCTGATATGTAGGAAATGTAGCAAGCAGTACTAGATTATGTCGATATGCGCCCACCCTGTGATATTCAGTTGATAACGAAGGGAAAGAGTGAACGGGGTCTGGGACGGAGCCCCAGAAAAAGTTGAAGCCACGCCCTTTAAAAATGAAGGAGAGGACTATTTTTAAGGCATACATTTCAAACCGTGCATCCCATTAACTACTTCAAAGGCTTTGTAGTATACATGGAATAACTGCGGAGAGTCAACGGAAAAGAACTAAAAGTTTTAAAAGTAAAAGCCAATGACTATTAAACAATTGACAAGCGGTAGCTTCTCTTAAATCTATGCGAAATTGGTTAGGCAAAGCTTAGTCTATAGCTGATATAAGCTTCAAAGTCACTGAGGGCAATATTTAAAGGCTCATTCTTCAACAAGACATCAATGTTATTGCTATTTTAGTTTCTTTCTACAAACAAGATATGAATTTCACGCTGTATGTAAACAATGTTGTTAGATTATTTTCTTGTAAATGCTGCTGTTCAAGTTCAGAGCTAGATCTAACCAACTTCTCTCAACATTAAATAGCGACTTGGACCGTTTGCTACACTTCTTGGGGGTGTGACAATCCATTGTTGCCTGATTGGCGCCCCTGCATAATTTATCACTGGTTGGTGTGGAGGTTTCTTTTGGTTTTAGCAAGTTGCTAAGCAATTTCTAGCTCACCTTCTTTTCTTCTTCGTCTTCTATGCGCTACCTTCAATTCTTTTATAACGCTTGTTTTTTGAGCCTTCTTGAGAAAAAGCAGATCGATCCGAAACAAATTTAGGTATTGCTAAAATGTGTACAGGTAGTGTCACTGTAAATGCTCTCAATTTTTAACTCGATGCGGTAAAAACTTGTTCTTGCTTAAAATTGCTTGCTTTCAATAACACTTTTGAAAAAGCACTTGATTACTGTATTGACACTGATAGAAGCTGCGTTCTCAAACCCCTATCGAATGCTAGCGAATGTCAATAAAGCAAATTTTGAGTTACTGAGTTAAGAATTGAGATCATTTCATTAATATTGCCTGTTACAGTATTTCTTTTAGCTGTAATTTGCATTGATTAGATTCTTCTGTGGTAATCGGATTAGAGCTTTGCTTAACAAGCTCCTACTATAAATTATTGTCAAGCAAAGAAGAGCATTTTGCTTTCCATGCCTTGGCGCCCCCTTGCTTGATGTGGCATCCGCCATAAATCTTCGCTGGGGGGCCTGGCACCCATAGCCTCTTCCCCTATCAGGCCACCACTAAGACTGAGCTTTAACATTAAACTTGAAAATATTGTTTTTACAAATTTCTTGGTAAGAAGATTCTGTTAAATTGTGTAAAACATATATACTATACCAAAAGTGAATTTCTTGTAGACATTGTCCTATAGTACAAAGAGGAATTTATTTTGTATTTTGAGACGATATTAATGCTACGTAGTTGCTTACAATTCAGGGTTTCTTTAATTCGAATATTTCTTCGATTGACTTTGAAAAGAAAGGTGCAAGCTCTATAATTTTTGTTAAAAGAAAAAAATTATAGAACTTGCACCTTTCTTTTCAACGTCAATCGAAGAAATATTCGAATTAAAGAAACCCTGAAAAGAAAGGTGCAAGTTCTATAACATACATTTAACAATAATCACAATCACTTTTTTCGAAAATAACAACAAGGGCCTAGCCTATTCCCAGTCACTCGGAATAAAGATTAAGCTATACAAGCGACAACAAAATAACTGTATTAAATAGCACTATACATTTTATTGCCACAGACTTAGCGGATATATCCACATATAACCAAAAAACTACATAAATATATGTATATCTATAACATTTCACCATTTTCAACTGAAAAACATTCGATAAGCTGCACTATTATAATGTCAAGCAGCTCCCCAAACACACACAAGAAAACGCACGCATCACGCTTTTACAAATTAATCATAAGAAAATGCAACATGGAACTAGCCACAACACAAAGCTCTAGTGAAAAATTATTAAACAACGAAACATTAGACAAGCAACAGCCTAACACGTAACACACATCTCTACAGGCAAACAGATACGTAAAAAAGCAAACAAATAACTAATATTTAAAATGATACAATAATTTGGTGATAACATGCTATATTCAGGAAATTTAGATGAAATTGGTGTGAGAATATAAGAACCTATTTTAAAAACCATTGTAGCCCAAGTTTACTTTAAGTACCATTCGCATAAGAACCCACTTAGACTAAATTGAAAAACATAGTTTTTTATACGTGGCCTATTACTGTATCAGAAGCTGAGTAAGAATTATAATCGTGATTAATAGAAAATTAATAGCAAAAAGTATGGTACTTAAGTGTTAACATTTTTTCATACGTAAATTTTAAATTAATAATCATCATATATATCGAGAAAATCATTACAAGAAATATTGCCTGAAACTGACATCAATTGATATTTTTCCAACAACGATGATGTAGAAAACTGTAGTGATGATGGCAGAGGCATGCCAAAGTATATGTGGGGGTTTCACATACACCCCTTAACTTTTGTCGAATTCGTCGGTAATTCTTATTTCATAAAAAGAGTGCGTACTTCTTAAAAGACAGTTCTGAAATAAACATGCTCAATGGCAGCACTATAGGATATTCATGTTATGTAACTCACCTATCTGATGTCCAACCCAACACAACTGCGCCTATAGCCCAAGAAACAAACACAAGTGATGTGGCCAAGTGACTGTACGCTTCACTATCACAGTACAAATCGAACTGTTCATGAAAAAATGCAAGAGATAACAACAACAGCATCAAAATGCTTTTGCATGACATGCACTTTAGTGTACAATAAATTGCTATTGGCATTCGTTCTATCAAAGGTTATGTGTTGAGAACTCGACAATAAAGTGAACATTCTGTAATGTTTGCTGGCTACAGAACTATAGGTGTGCCGATGTTGAATTGGCTTTACCCTTAGAAAAGTTTCCTTAGTTTGCTCGTGTATATGGGTACTTGTTGATAAAGTAGCATAGCGGTTAGAGCGCATGTTTCTCGTGCGAAAGGTCTACGGTTCGAGTCCCACCCAAGGCCTTGACTGAATACTCACTCACAGTCCACCAAGCAGCAAATGGTTACATGGTGGCAACATTGGGGTGAAATTGGCGGCGAGGAAAGGAACTGGCCACACTACCTTACATGTTGATGGCCTATAATTACTGTCTTCCCCCCTATTCTTGGGATTGTATTCCAGGCTTTAATGCTCGTGTACTAAAAGTCATCGCTGCAGTGCCTTGTTATATAGCTTAAGTACTCATTTTCTATTTGCGTTTATTCCAAAGCGTTTTGGGGAAAATCTTATCCATCATCTTATTGATTAAAGTCGAGTAGTCGAACTGTATTATTTGCTAAACATCTAACCAGTCTTTGAACCCTTCGTCATCATTTATTGAACTTTGACTTGTTGAGTTGCTTCTGTTTTGAAAGAGTTGCAGGACTTCTAGTTTTAATTTAATTTTAGATTCCCATGAAACATACACATCTCTCAGGTGACTTTCTACATGGACATAGTAGAGTTAAATAGCTAAGATTGTGGAACTAAGTTCATAAGCTGTTTTCAAGACCACCATTTACCAGCAACTTTCCCTTCAACTTACTTAAACTGCTCGCTCCAATCCCCAGCAATTTAGTTTGTTTTCATTTCTATGTCATTCCATGCGTATGGCTCACAGCAGGTTGTTACAGCAGCTGCCCTAGGCAAAACCTCTGACTCACTATTGCGTAGTATACCTTGCATAAATGTTAATTTGCATTTACTATACAAAATAATCAACTAAAATATTGAAAGCAAAGAGGACAAAAGGACAATGACACAGAACCATTAGCTTATCGAATTGTCCCTGTGTCTAGTAGATGAGCAAAATCAATTTGTAACAAGATGAGCTTCATATGCTAACAAGATCAAGCAAAATGGCAGGGGAATCTATCATCAAGCAAACCATATTTTGAAACCTCTCTCATTCTCTTTCTCTCTCCTTCTGTTTAGTTGAGTTGTTTCATAATACACGTTTTTTTATAAGAAACTTAATATGACGTGAAAAGTTTAGCATTCTAGTTCTAAAAGTTTTTTAACTACAATGCTTGCCAAAAGTCCCTGGGACACTTAAAAAACTATGAAAAACTATAGCCTTCTCAGCATTTCAATCACTACGCCTTCTACGCACCCCCCTTCCCCCTAATACAATGTTGGTCTGTTCCTGAGACATTTCACGTTATTGTGCACGAAAAATTTTTCCGTTACCGCATGTACTTCTCTCAAAAACCAACATTGTTCAGGGTGATGAGGGGGCCGAATGTGCCGTCCAGATCGAAAATGTGCAAAGTGTCCCAGGACCTTCGGCGAGTATTGTAGCTTCTTATTTTCGAGCCCCAAACTCACCTTATTGTTTGAAAGTCGAACACTTCTGGGTGGGTATAAATACTCATCTTTTTGAAAAATGTCCAAGCAGATCAAACTCACAAGTTACAGTCATTTCCAAACAAAATTTGTACAAATTAACAAGTGGAAGTAAGTCAATGTAATATTTTTTAGACAAATTGATATAGTACAGTTTCCTAATTTTTCTTGAACAAAGTACTAGGGTTTCCTAACTTTTTGACCGACCGAGTACTCACTTCTTGTAAACCAGTTTCTTATAAAACAGAACGTGAGCTGAACGTGGGCAACAGGTCAGTATTTGTACTCACCTTGTTAATGGAAACTCAATAACTCACCTGTGTAATAATAGAATATTCCTTTGGCTTAGAAAACTCCCACTCTGATCTCGGCATGTTGCATCTTGATCTATACAATTTATCTTCTGGACTAAATGTTCCATTATGCGTGCAAATTGTACTATTTCTAGAGCACTGCCAAGGAGGAATATGTTGCACAAAGTATGGCAAAAACACCAGCATAACTGGAGGAAACATCATTACGCAAAATGCAGTCTCCAAAATAATCTGGAATTTGCCGAATTCTCCAATAAATGGTAAAACGTCATCCATACATAGACTGTCGTCATCTATCAGTGGCGTTTCCATTTTGACTTTCTGCACGTTTTTGGATACGAAGGCTGAGATCAGCGAGCTTCACTTGATGAACCAGACCTAGTAGTTTATGGCGAGTTCCAAACAGCATGGATAAGATGCACAAGTACGTAAATTTACGTAACAATGAGAGTTCATCCTTTGCCCTCCTCCGCATCTAAGCCACAAGAGCATACTTAGATCGTAATAAATGTATGTACCACTTCATATCGCATATCTATATTAATGGCACAGCACGTTTTCTATAGTTCTTAGGCCAAATATCCAGGTTTTTAACTAAAATAGCACAAATGCCCAGAATTTTCAACTCTGGAGACAGGAACAGTGCCAACCATCGTAGACAATGGGGATTTTGGGAACTAAGCCCTAAAATGACAACTCCATTTGGTAGCAACACCCATATCAACATCTTGATAGAGGTCCCTCACCCCCAAACCTAACCTTTTCTCATTGAATTTGGACACATTAGAAAATTGATCGTGGTGAGAAGTTGAGGGATATGCCCCCCAGTACACCCGTAGCTCCGCCAGTGTCTGAGGGCTTGCAAGTCTATTAATGCCATGGGAGCCAGGGACACCGGAGAGGAGCGCTCCTCCTGCCTTCATTTGGTGGAGCAGGAGGAGCAGTGCCCTTTTTGAAATGCAATAGATTGATTCTCAAAAGCTACAGAGGAGACCAAATAAGCAATAAATCAGCAATATTTAATTGGAAAAAACAATTTTTATAAGATTTCGAGATCTTTAAAGTATGATTAGAACACCAACATATTTTAAATGCAAACAGGGAAATACATAGCTTCAAAGATAATCAAGTTTTTGAGACAGGCTGCAGCGATTTCCATCACTTGATTTATACCATAATTAAGTCCCAATTTATTAAGTTGCTTCCTAAGACCAAAATATATAGAGACCACAGCAAATATTTGGAAGTCAAGTTCCTCACAGAATTGTTCTCTAGTCCTGCAAAAGAGAGTCCTAATTTTTTGATAACGCATTGAGTAAACATGCCATTGCTTTAAAAATCATCAACTTCAAAACCATCGCCTTTCAAAGTAACAATAAGCCCCAGACCTTTTTCAGCAAATAAACAAAGCGCCATCTCTATATCAAAAAGGGATTTTTCCCTCATATGGAAGAGGTGCGATTCCTGGGGCTCGCCCCCGGTAGTGTGTCCCTGATGAAGGAGTAGATCCATGAACGAACAACCATACGGTTTCTAGCAACTGCCATTATGAATTCTACAATCTCTTCCTCCAAAGGAGGTTGAAGTAACATGCCGGATAAACAGAAAAATAATAATGAAACTGAATAAAACAAAAATTAGTAAAAGACAAGAAGAAAACAGTATTGCAAAACCCGATTGCCTTTTCCCACTTTTGAAGGGATAAGAAATAGCAATAAGAATAATTAGTCTTAAGAACAACGATATCAATAAACTTCAAGCCAGTAGCTAGGCCCGTGTTTCAGGGGTGGCAAAATCGTCCTGGAGCAATCACGTGGTACAAAATCTGAGAGCTTTTTTCACATTCTATGTTAAGACAATCAAATGGATAATTTGTGTACTGGAAAACATTGAAGTTTCTAGTATTTCGCAAAGACCAAGATAGAGCTCAGTCAAAATATCAGAAGATCTCTCGTCAGCTACAAAAATAGAGCAACAATAAGCGATTACAAGAAAAATACACAGAGCTGACAAAAAGCTGACATCCTGTTGGCCATGGGTGGCATTTGCCACCCCATGGCTACAGGCCTGATAAATCTCCCACAGTATATTCTCCATTTATGAATCTGAGAAATGATATCCACAGGCCGCATCTTCTTTTGCAAAGCTTTGATATGCCCTTTTTCGTGGATGGACCCCTGCCTTCGAAAATTTCTAGTTGCGTGCCTGAAACCTCATATGTCCAAGGCACTGAAGAAAGCAATCATATTGAGAACCAGATTGAAAAATGGCTCATTAAAGACTAGAAATAATTCTGAAATTCAGAGATATCGCTAGCAGCGAAATTTAGCTGTCAAAAAACTTCATACATTGCCCATCAATTTTCCTCATACCATATTGCCCTATTTGTATGCATGAGAATTTTCCTGAAGCAAGAGTTTCAATCAACTACTGGGCTTTCCCTTCTTTTATTCTCATAAGACTTAAGATAACAATTACAATACAAAAGCCAAGGGAGCATGGAAATACGTAGCAACACTAAGACGTAAACTTAACATAGAGACACGAGTTTACAAAAATTCCTACAAAATATTTAGCCACAAAAGTGATTAGAGTGGTGTAGCCCATAGTACCCATAAAGTCAAGAATATTTGAAAAAACCTCGCGAAGAGGTATATCACAAGGAGACATCAAATTGAAAGAATAGATTGTTTTGCTAATCATCCAAGTTAGCGCCCAGGCATGATGGGTGACACCACTCTGATCATAAAGAAAAACAAAATTTTGCACAAAAGCAATGGATTTACACGAGAGAGGTTTACACAAGAAAATTAGTAACTTATTAGAACCGTTCTGTGGCCTGAATATATTTTAATGTTGCCTCAAGAATGTTTGTATTTGAGTGAAAAGGTAAATTTTCGTGACTATAAAGGAGTATTTGCAATAGTTCTTTCTTTTGAGGGGCCTCAACACTGAGGCAAGCTTGAAGACCTTCCTCCGGCTTACAGCCGTAGAGCCGTGACTTTTTCTGGACTGTGGAAGATTGTAACTAAATAGGAATCTATCCAAGGCATATTCTAATATATGTACTTTTGGGGCATTTGCCCCTCCAAGCTCTCCTTCATGCCCCACAACTGAGGAATAATAGCTCCACCAGTAATTGGGTCCTATCAAGAATTTTGAATGTTAATAGTTATCAGGACCTAGAAATGCACAGCACAAAAAGCAAAAAGGTCAACACGTCACTCCACATCTTTAAAGGGAACGCAGAAGTTTGCAAACATTAAAATTTTTCATGATCAAGATTTTCCAAGATCAACATGAAATGGAGGTGTTTCAAGGAAATCTAATTGGAAGTGTCAAAACCCTATAGCCATGCTTCAGGTCGTGAGGAGGTGTTGTATTGTAATATCTCTAAGTATTCGTGAAGACAGACTACTTGGCAGCATTCAAAATTTTACCTATGAATTTAAAAGGTTAGCAAGGAATCTCTATCTAGGTTCTCAAACCATGCCTTAACACCATGAAAAACCATGTAAACTTGAGTTCCTTCCTAATAAATCGATAGATGATGACTAACTACATTAGGTGTACGGAAAGAAGGCGCCTCTCTACATTTTGCTAATTATGAAGCTATCGCCAATATACACCATCCTCAAGACAAAATAGAACTGCTCTACAGGTACTTGAATGACTTACTCTAATGCTGCATGGCACTTTCATTAGCAGCTTCAGCGCTATAGCTCAAAAATCATCAAATGTAAGGTCTGTTTCAAAAATTGGTAAAGAAACTCCTTTACTTTTTTACTCAATTTGGAACAAATTATCCCAACATTGCATTTTCCAGCCATCTTGGAACCCTAATGTTGAATATTTTCCACACCGGTCCAACCAAAGCGGGCTCTTTGTTTAGGCACTAAGTATGAGAGAATACCTATCACATTAACAGCTTTCACCAACCATGGTTGCAAAAGCCTCTATATTCTCTACAAGTCGTATGATAAGCCCTTTAACTACGGTACACTGCTGAAAACATTGCGGACCAGTGATTGTTGACAAAAGAAGCAGCATACCTTCCTCTAACAATGGTGTTTTAGGAAGAATTAGTTCTCAAAGTGCCTTTTTAGGGAGCCTGTCCCTTCCGTTCAAAATAAAGTACATGCTTTTGGATAAATCCTACCTCTTGTCCTGTATACGCGCAGGTGTCCCTGGTTGCTCCTATTAGAATCCTGTAAATCCTACATTTGCATCACACTACATATTCATCTACTTTAATATTTTTATGGAAAAGATGGGCCATTTTCAGTTTTGGCCCCACCACTGAAAATTTTTAAAATATGCATTGCCTGTACTTGGTGGGTAACGAAAAGTGTCTACATATACAGTTTGCAAAATCGTCAGATGTGCAATAGCAATGTGGACTTTGAATTTTGACCATTTGACATTTTGCTAATGCATTCTCTACAGAGTAGTAAAGAAGCATAAATTGAGGTTTTCTGCTTCCAATCAAATGAGAAATGAACACATCTCCTATCTTGCAAAGGGGCCTTTTCCGACGTTATAGAGAGCACAATTCTAAAAAACTTGTCTATGGACATGCCCTCAGACCCCAATTCTTAGTTAGCTATTGAAAAGAATATTGTATAACATAATTATTGATTTATGGGCGCAGATCTGTGATAGACAACAGTTTCCGACTCTTAAATTTGACATTTACATCTTTACACACGTGACATAATCGATTTTGATATATCTTAAGGGGCCTCAATCAACATTGTGCCCAGGGCCCAAAGGAAGTAAACGCGGCTCTGAAGCAGAGATGTAAATTCTACAGAAATATTATGTACTCAGAAATGAACGTTATGCAGAGGTGTAGTTTATAAAGAGGTACAGTACCCACCAAAAGAAACGTCCCATGGGATTTTTTACATGCTCGATCGAGTTTAAAATACTGTTTCTTGTGGTGTGTATTGTAGTGTGTACTGTAGAGAATTAAATTTGACATTAGTAGATAGTTTTTTGAAGCAATTTGACTTGCCATTGTTGTACACTATAGTGTATAATGAAGTTTTGTGTTGCAAATCTCCAATAGGACGTTTCTTTTGGTAGGTAATGTACAATTTGTGAGAAGAACTCAATTCTATAAAGCTCCCAGAAAACCATAAATAAAATCGCTTAATCATCAGTGTGAACTACAACACCATAAAGCATATTATAGCTCATATGCAATTTGTCATACATTGAAAGCTAGAAAATTACACCACAATCTTGGCCTCTTCTTCATGTTCATCATCGTAAGCAACCTCGTAGTTCTTTCCTTCAAATTGATCTTGAAGCGTTTCCATTGTCTTCATGTGAGCTGTCTCGGGTAGCCAGTACATAAGTATTGCACAAATAACAGCCGATCCTCCCATTAGAGAAAATGGCAGCATTACGTGAACACCAATCAGCCACTTTGCAACCCATGGTGCAAGGGCTGAACCAAATCTGGATGCAATCTGCAAGTATCCCATGCCAGCACCTCTATAGAAGCAAAGATTGCGCACTTAAACCTATACATGCATGTCTTAGTTAATAGCAGAGTAGTTTCTAACAGATTCAAAACAATGCATTTCAGGTAGGACAAAATAAGCAAGCAGTAAGTTACCAATAACATGCGATTCAAGGATAAAACTGCTCTATGGAAGCAGGGACAGTGGGGCATTTTATGGAAGGGGTCTGCCCAATAACCCACCCAGACTTAAACCCTGCGCCTTATCTTCTCACACCTTACAAATAAAAATTTGTGAAACTATAGATCCTAGCTCACTCAGCTTCACCCACGTGATAGGTAATCGAATTGAAATGCTAGCAGTGCCCTGTGCTTTTCGAATACCCATCTTTAACTTGATGATATTTAAAGCCACTCTACAGTAAAGAACAGTTGCTCGAGAGAAAAGACTTTCATATATGGCCATAGAAGATAAGGGGTGTTTTTATCATTTACTGCTAGCAAACATCTACTCTAGATCAAATACGTTCCTTTGAAAAGGCAGCCTAAGCCCTATCCCAACCATTGAATTTCTCTTCCGCTTTCTCTCTAAGGGTAAATTTTTCTTTGTTTGCAATGATGTCTACATCTGTGAGCACTGCGTAGCACAAACTATTAGCTATTTGATATTCGCTGGAAACTAATTAATCTTATTCTTAACTTACAATTACATATTTTTTTGCAGAGGCCAAACGTTCTGATCCTTTACTGTGAGCTGCTGCTGGCCTGATAACCATCTGGCCAAACGATATCCTACCCTTTCTTTACTGTGAGCTGCTGCTTTGCTCTTTTTAAATTGGGGATCCCAACATTGCCTATTTTTGGTGTCAGGAAGAATAAGCAATGACTACAGTACCTTAGAAATCAAAATTTTACCTTATAATAGTTGGATAAAGTTCTGTTGACCATGTATAAATTGCATCAAATGCCACTGTTATGCAGAATTTCCCAACCAATCCGAGAAACACACGAAAAACCAACACCCCTATAATAATTAGGATATATATTATGTAAATAGTCTGTTGGTACTACAGCACTTAACAAGAGCATGAAAAAGCGGAAAATTTTTTGACATGCTTAAAGCTTTTTCGTCCCACACTTGTTAGAGTATGAAACGTCGGATAGCGACCGAATGGTTAACCGGATAGCGACCGAATGGTTAACCGGATAGCGACCGAAAGGACGCACTAAGCAGAGACTAGCAGACAGAATAAAGCATCATGTCCCCTCGAGCATCAGGAAGATAATTGATACCGCAAGAGAACAGCCAACTCGTATATGTAAAAACAGCAAGTCTAAAATTAATTGTGAGTTGGCCCTAGGACAAGACCTAAATACAAATCCAGAATGCGCCAAAACATATACAGATGATAATTTTCGGATCATTTGACAAGCAAGATCCTAATTGCATTTACGTTTTTTGGAATCCGTTTATTCTATTGTAATGTAATCTAATGTTTATTCTATTGTAATGGTTAAGCACTCTTCTGTCTCATCGTTCAGGGAGGTTACATTAGGAGTGCTCATGGGATTAAAGGTTAGAAATGTTGTAAATAGCGTAAAAATAGTTTTGTTAGTCCGTGCACGTGACAGGGAGCCATTTTGCTACTCGTGCCAGGCGCCTCGCTGACCACGTGCTCGACCAATTCATTCGAATTTTTCTTCCTTTAGCTTTTCCTTTTTAACCTTAAATGGACAATTTTTGGACCGAGATTTAGCTATTGTTTATCGTATGTAAAAGTTGTAAGTAACTTCTATCATAGAAAGTCGAAAAGTGAATTTCCCAATATAAGACGCTATTTTCGGACGAAAGATTTAGAAGTAAAAGTTAAACGCTAAAAGCAAAAAGCCGTGGTGCTGTGACAAGTTACACATTGCCGTTTGTTAATTCTGCCGATAGAGTTGCTTGCTTATGCGGTTTGCAAAGTTGACGAAAAGAAGTCGTGTATTCTGTGTCTGACGTTGCAGTTAAAAGTTTGAGGTCGTGAGTTTATTAGTTTAATTGATTTACCTACGTTTTTGAATATATTACTAAGCCTTCGAACTCACATCTGTGATACTCCCTTGAAAGTGGTATTACAGAAATACTCATAGGACAATAAACTAGGGATGCCAACGCAATATAGGCACAGAATAGATTTAGGTCCATTCTGCGATTTTCTCCTATGAAATAGAAGTTCGATAGGATGCTAGATTAGGAATGATCGTGTATGATGGACTGAAACAAGTATTGATAATTAACATAGAGATATCAGCAGACAGACCTTTGGTCGTAGTCTTTGGCGAGATAATAGACACTGCAATACAAGCAAGCCCAGAAATCATCATTGGGATGACAGTACTTTTCTTCCTTCCGATTCTAGAAATGAATTCTCTATTAGTAACTCTAGCATGTGAACATTCACCAGTTACGTAACGCCTCTAACAATGGGTAGGGCCAGCGAGTAAATCGTGGGTGGGGAGACTAGCACTGCCAAAGTGCCGACAGTAAATAAAGCAAAAAGATTTTTAGCGGGCTACACTTCTGTAAGTGGCTTAGAAAAAGAAAATCATAGAAATCGATGAATAGAAGTCTGTACTGCATACAAAAATGTATTGAAATCGTTGAAACTTTGGGTGCCAGCTGTATGGGCCTAGAAAAATTTTAAGCAGTTCCAACCCTCCCAAGCACTCACCATACCCCCACCCCTGATAATACGAGGGATAGAAAGCGCCTTAATTTTGAATGCCATTGTCTCATCCATGTGGAGCGTGTGGGAACTCCACAATAGTGGGGGTGGGGCATCAAAAAATAGCAAAATTGGCAATACGTAACTGGTGAATGGTCACATATGAATGAAATATGAAAGTTATAGTTTAATGACCACAATGTCGCTGAGGTAAATTTACATTGTTGTTTCATTTGCATTTATTGATTTTGTAATCAGTAAAGTTTTTGTCCTTCTTCTTCTCCTTTCTATTTTCTGTCATTTTTTCATCTGCTATTTATGTATGGAGTCATTCATAAAGGATGTCCGCGCCTTAGGGAACGGAAGGGGTTAGCAGCAATGCGGTCAAAAGCAGACAGGGGGAAGGAGGGAGGGAGGGAGCGTTTTAGTGCAGTCTCTTTTAAGAGAGGAGATGGCAATCAAAAGCTATTTCATCCTAATCTTCCTACGTTAAAGATTGATTACTAACATGGCAAACAAGAAATAAGTACAGCATGCGCACCTTTTTCAAAGAGCTTTTATTTTTGCATATTTTCTGCAGCTCTTTAATTTTCTTCCAATCCAGTGTCCGCATGGACATGGAGAGGAAGGCTGTTAAGCAAAACATGGAGAGGCGTGAGCAGGGGGAGGGAAGGGGCTGAAAACTGGCAGAAATGTGCGGACATCCTTTATGGATGACCCCTATTGTAATGTGATTTCTTGTTTATAGGACATGGGGTAGCCATAGTTTCTTGCTCTCCGTGGTATCGTCCTTGTCTGGTTGCATGTATGTATTCCAAACAGACAACGTTTACCTAAGCTCATTCTTTTAAGAATGACCTGATTATGTGATGCCAAAAGGCAAGGGAGAGCAATCATTTTGTGAAGAAATTTTAAACCAATGGATAAGGAGTAAAATTGTAGCTATGAAAAATGCTCACTTATTGCACAAGTAGATGGCAAAGAATGCTGCAGGAAAATCCACAACGCTTACAAGGATGTAATCACGGTACATACTACCACCAAGGTCATCAGCAGCGAATGACACTCCATAGAAAACAAGACCATTGACAATCCTGGGCAAATTAAAAAGTAAAAATAATGTGTGAATATAAGTTCATTTATGGTTCTATAATTATCGATAAAAATTAAGTCCAAATCGGTTTGTGTTTTGCTTTTGTGTATGCCATCACTGTTGTAGTGCATTTGGAAGCCCGTCCTAAAAGCGGTTGTACATGGAAATCTCCCATTAGGCTATTCAAAGGAGATAATCAATGGATAGGCTGTATATGTCACAATGCAGCAAATTCCTAATACATAACTTCCTTCATGGTTCCATCTGCTTCTTCCATTTGCATTAAGGGCTGTTTTTGTGTACACCACGGCATCTCATTGTCAATTCTGCAGTGAATTGAGAGCTAGAGGAACCACTGGGAGACAGATAAAGAGGGGAGGAACTGGTCACTATACCTCAGCTGCCGATTGCCCTACTTGCCTGCCCTTTCCTACAGGCACTTCTCTATTCCCTTATTATTGCTTTTCATGAGTATTTGTGAAATATTTTTCCTTCCCTTTCTATACAATATTTTGGCAGCTAGAGTGACTACTTATGTCTTCTAGCTGCACAAATTTACTAGCAAGGCAAATGAACAGACACAGCTTCACAGGATTTAGAAGACAGTTAAAGTTAAAGAGATTCTTAACCACTCAAGCTCTCAACAGATCAATTAATAATGAAAACCAGTAGTAAGACAGATTCCTTGCTTTGCTTTAGTGCTTTAGTTAATTCTAACGTTTTGCTTTTTCAGTATACTTTCTAATTCTGATAAGTTGGTCTGGAAGTAGGAACGATTTTGAAGTGATCGCATCAATTATAGTTTAATAGGCAATAAACAAAACAAGAAAATCTAATGGATATTTAACATACCATGCGTATCCTTGTATTAATGATCTTACTGCAATTTTCTTTGGTTTAAATAGATGTTTGTAATGTTGAAGGCCAGCTGAAGCATCTTGCTTAACTTCGTCCAATTTGAAATCTGGTAACTCTTTGCCATTGATCCTTGCTATCTTCTTCAATATCATCATCACTTCATCAGTCTTTCCATTAAGGTGCAACCATCTTATAGACTCGGGAATAAATCTTGTAGGAGAAAAATCAGCCATTACAAGACAAAACTCAAATTGACAAAAAACCTCGGACTATCATAGGCGCCAACTACGTGGGCTCCAGCCCTCTCCGGGCAGTGCTACAAGGGGGCTGAATCCCCCTGAAAATTTTGGGAAAAGGCACTTTTTGGTTGTCCAAATCAATGAAACCCAAGATAATGATAAAACATTGACACTTCTTCTATACATCTATATGTATGTTCTGTTAATTTAGCTAACTCTTTTTCTATTGCTGTCTTCAGTAAAACGTGTTATATAACAATAACTACAAAGTATATTCATGATAGACAGTTTTCTAAATTTTCTAATTTGAACCCCCATGAGAAAATCAAGTCGACGCCTAAGTAGACCATCCTTCTCTAACGGCTTTCAATATCGGCATCCAAATTAGATATCATTGACCCAGAGATGAACATAAAGGGGGTATAGGGGTGAATCACCCCCAACCTTGAAAATTTGACATTTCTCAGGGCAACATTGGTAGTGCAATGTATTTTTGCAGAGCGGCTTGCTGGATCCAGGACCATTGGTCAACTACTGCTGCTAAAACAAAAGCCACAGATGAAAAATTTTCACCAGGCAAGCCCCTGACACACCCAAAATATGTTACGGTGACGTCCCTGCATTCACCCTTTATATAACGCCACCAAGGAGGAGGGCGGGTTGCATGAATTGTTACGCTGTTGCTCAATTCATATAGAGAGCTAAAGTACGGAACGTTACGAGGGGTGGGGGTTTAAATGGTAAATAAAGAGTTGTGTAACGGGTAAATGACCCCTTTTCGTTTCTTTGCCTTTCGTTTTTGCTTGAGTGTAGCCATCTAATGGACTTTGGAATAAATCTGATTAGAAGCAGGTATAAATTATGACCGATTAAAACATAGCGTGAACAACTAGAAACAATACATTTATATGCATAAAATGTTTTTATCCTCCTGGCGCTCAGCACAGACAAAAATGCTATTACCAATCGAATGATATACAGAAGCAAGTACCCGAATCAATTCGTAATCGAGGAGCTCAAAGGCCAAAATCAACCCTTGCTGCCTGCAAAAAGAGATTTGGCACAATCTCCAATTGTTCCCATGAACTTGAAGAGATTATGATTACAATAAAGATTAAACTTACTTGAAAAATAGAATGCAAATAAAATATGGAGCTGTCGTGATTATCATAAGCATCTTCCAATTTTGCACAATATATGCAAGAACTCCAAGAAAAACCATACTAAGAGCGAAAGACAGCCAAAGGGTCATTCCGGCAAACGGTCGCCATTTTGGGCCTACATATTCAGATATGAGAACGAACATCTGGACGGAAGTACCAGGAACGAAGAAGCCAATCAAGACTCTTGAAGCTACGAAACATGCAAGGTTAGGTGAAAATGAAGTGAGGAATCCAATGGTCATTATCGCAACCATCGATGGAATCAAAGTCTTTTTGCGTCCAAATCTAAAACGATAGAAGGTACTCTCAAAGCTTAATATAAGAAAGTACATATAGAACGTAGAACTAAACCAACTATAAAAATTTAAAACATGCGTAGTAAGTTCATTAAATTGCAGTAAAAAAGCTCATTCCTTCGCCATTATCATCATCATCATTCAGGCCTATACATCATCGTTCCTAGCAAAATATGGATTGATGTCTGGTGCTAATAATTTTCTATTGATTAGCATCATCATTTTTATTTTTTTTCTGAGAACTGAACCTGGGAATTGAGACGTTTTCTCTCGGGGGGGGGGTATTTTCAATTTTTGATGGTCTTGGGGGCGTTTTCTGGATGGGGGTGCTTTTTAGAGGAAATACGGAATTTCATTGTCTCGTGAATGCTCTGGTTTTTTATATCAATTGGTATTCCCTAAAAATAGCCTTATCTATTGAAATGCACTATTGGCAAACGTTGGATAAAATGCTCTGTTTTAGAATTTTAAGATACCAATGAATACATTTTCAGAAGCACATATTGAATCCTTTTTTCATATGACATGCGCAAAAGTGTCAAAAGTTCATCACCGTCAGGCCTCAAACTACGCCTGAAGATTTGGGAAATTTCTATACATAAACACAATCATTTTTTTGAACAGAGAATATTAGAAAGATCTATACGAAGAGCCACATGATCGTAACAGGGTCGGTACGGGTTTTGGAAAGTCTTGGAAAGTTATGGAAATTGATAATCCGATTTTTCAGGACCTGGAAAGTTTTGGAAAAAGAAAGGTTTTTCAAACTGGCTTTGGAAAATTTTGGATTTTTGTTTGGGGGAATTCTAAAATATCCTGAAATGGATATGACATAGTGTTGAATTAAGCACCTTATATGATATGTTTGTTCATTTTACTATTTGTAATATAAAGCATCATCCACCAATAAATCATAAAATGTAGCATTAAAAGCACTGTTTTTCTATTTTCATGGGGCTTCAAAATGCAAAACGAAAATACGTTTCATGGTTGTGGCAACTTGGTAATTTGGTTTTGGAAAAGTTTTGGGAATATTGATAAAGGATTCTGTACGAACACTGTCATAACTAAGATGGAGAATCTTTCATGCAAACAGTCCTGAAATGACTTTGCTCAATGACAACACGATATGATATTCTTGTTATGTAACTCACCTATCTGATGTCCAACCCAACACAACCGCGCCTATTGCCCAAGAAACAAACACAAGTGATGTGGCCAAGTGGCTGTACGCTTCACTATCACAGTACAAATCGAACTGTTCATGAAAAAATGCAAGATGTAAGCAACGCTTTTGTAATCAAAAAATAATGACATCCACAAAGTAAAACTTTCTATATGGCATTCAAAATTTAGTGTTAAATTCATTGCTATTAGTGATATGTTACCTATCAAAGTAACGATGTCAAAAACTCAGGAGCAAAAATTAGGGGGTGTGCGAGGTGCCACACTTCTAATAGTTTTAGCACTAGGTCCCAGTCACTTTCAGAATAATGAAAGAACTTAGTCCGAATTTGATTCTGAAATGAAATTGCGACATCTGCAGGTCGAAATTTATTCTATAAGCCCTATTTACATAAACTATTTTATTTCCTAAAAGAAGTCAAAAAAGCAACAAGTCGAGCGCTTTCTCAAGATTGAACCTAAAATAATTCTTACATCACTGCTATGCTTCAGTGAGTGTGAACTGTAATATTCTGATAGACTAAGTTCCTTCTAAAGATATCTATTGCTTTAGGAGAAAAAATCAATTGTTTCTTTTGCAAACTTTGCTTTGTTCTATTGATTGTTAACAAATATACCCTGCGTATTGCAAGACGCTTGCATCTTGAATTACTACTTAATAACACAAAATGGACCAGTTTGAAGAGTGTGGATGTGGCTACAAAAATTACCGTGGGGCTTGTCCCAAACCCTATCTTCCATTCCTCTCTCTCCTCTCTGTCTCTGTCTCTGTCACTGTCACTGTCTCTACCTCTGTCTCTGTCTATCTCTCTCTCTCTCTCGCTC
>OLMO02000006.1:5340230-5374568 GCA_900291935.2 Cassiopea xamachana | reverse complement strand
TTTATAGTCCTATATACTAGGCAATCATCTGCAAATAATCTCACATGGGAAGAAACCAATATTTGTAAGTCATTTCTGAAAACAGCTAATAGCAGTGGCCCCAGTACAAACTTGAGGAACTCCAGATGCTGCAGCTATCTTGTTTCCTCAAGTACAACTGTCTGTGATCTCTTCAATAAGAAACTGGAGACACTGATACCATATTGAGGCAGCTTGTACAGAAGTTTAGTATGAGATACCTTGTCAAATGCTGTTTGGAAACCTAATAGTACAATATCAGTTGGATCTCCTAAATCTAATGACTTGGCTATGTCATTTATACATAAAATAAGTTGGGATTCACAGGATTTGCATGGAAAGCCTTTTTAATCTCGCCACTGCCTATTGAAATTAACTTGGTGCATATGTCTTGCTTCACTCACATCAGCTGTCAGCCATGGGTGCAGCCTTGCAGTTCTTGTACAATTATTATTTCAGCAGCACAAAATTCTTATCTATGCTACTTGCCGCTGTGCAATTTGAAAACAAATCCTCAGTGCATTTTTCAAAGTTGCCAGTCCAGTGTTTGTATGAAATGCTCTTTATTTGATGTGCACATGACTAAATCCTAAAAAGTGCCAGTTTTTTATTAACTATTGATGGCCTTTGCATGCATATCTAATTAAGGTGGGCACACCTTGCTGTAACTTTACTTTTTAGCTATTGTTTTGCATATAAGTTTTTCCTTTAACCCCCTGAAAATCTGTCTTCTACATTGATGGGACTACCATGCCTAAAGAATTGTAAAATGAAATAAAATGAAAGGGGATGGCATTTGTGTCATCCCATACTGCTGGGGGAATACATCATTAGTAGGACACAATCATTGACTGGTCACCTACTATTTTTTATGGAACTTTTTTAGCTTTATTTTTCAATCTCTTATGAAACTTACTTGTTTGCAGGGAATATGCAAAGCGCAGAGTGAGAGATGCTTTTAAAGAACATAAAAGTGAATCAGATTCTGAGAAAATCAAGCAATTTATTTCAAAAGCACAAGAAAACCTAGCTATAATGAGACGGCAGGTAGTATGTTTTACCTGGGAGGCCTGCACTTTAGTCATATAATTGAACAATTTCTGATTCCAAGAGCTTTCAACTACTTTAAGTTTCATTTACTTATCAATTAGTTTCTTTCCAGCCACCTGTTTGAAATGCAATAAGCTCTTTGAGTGCATGGGCAAATCTATTTCAAATCCACTCAGACCTTCTATTCTTTATATGCCTCTAGGCATATAAACTATAGAATTGGCAGCTGTGAAATGCAAGTCAGCTGGTGAGGCAAATGTAGGCCACAGCTGAAAACAGGAAGTTATGTGTGGGTTCATAGTTTGTCAAAGCTGTGGAGGAGGCCTACAGCCTTCCACTGTATTTTTGTTATTCAACTTTATGAGTTTGTTAGTCATAACTATGAGTCAAGAGAAAGAGTTGGATATAAAGAAGTGGAGATGCCCAACTACTGCAAAGCTATTACCATATAGCTCAGATACATGCTTCCAGATAAACTGACCGCAGAGTGTTCCAATGACACTATAATATTTCTATTCAGTATAGAAATTAGAACTGTAATAGGCCTTTGACCTAAGCCAAATTTATTTTATGTTATGTTATGGTATGTTATGTTATGTTATGTTATGTAATTGTCTGCACATCTTATTATGCCCTTTAATTTTCTACTTCAATATGTGTTAAATGTGAGACCTTTGCATGTTCAAAAATTGCTGAATATCAACTGACAATATAAGCTCACATGACTTTGAGTGCCATGCAGAGGTGTTGTGGCAGCTGTAGAGTAAGGGGGGGGGGGGTCAAGTTCATAGATTTTCTAAAAATGTCAATGTCTTTATCCTTACCAACAGCAAAGGTCTGAAAATTTTTCAGAAAAGCATTAAAATTTCTGAAAATCCAATGATTTTGAAAAATTGATAGACTATGGCCCCCTGCCCTTGGCACCTCAGGTACCATACAATATAACATGAAACATGTCCCAGACATTGGCGCATGTCACAGGATCTAGCCAGTTACAATGGCCTACGCTATTGGCATGTCATCTCAAAACATGTTTAGATTCATTAATAGCTTCTAGCCTTGCTTCCTTATGAATTACATGACCTTCTCATTGAAATGGAAGAGGCTGCCAAAGTTAATTGCATTTTGCATGACCTACTGACTTGCATTTTACAGTTGCCGATACAGAATGCCTGTGGTGATTTGAAATTTGCCTCATGCTATTTAACTTTTAGGTTAATGTCATTTATTAATAGTTACAGGTCATTGCATATGCATCTCTTCCTGGTGCCTACTAGAAAGGTTCTAACATAGCTGGGGTCAGAAAATTTTCAAACTTTCGATGTCTGATTTTTAGGAAGCTTTATTTTGTGGAGGGAGGGGTTGGAAAAGCTTGAAATGCAAGATATGTTTGTAGCAGAGGGGATGAAAAGTTAATGTTAAAGCAAAGTTTAATAAATGGGAGACCTTAGCAAGGTCTTCAGTAGCTTGAAAGACATTTTAAATATTATACAGCATCCCTTCTTCTATTAGGCATCTATGGAAATTGTGGAGCTTTAGCAATTTGCTTTTATAGCAGATGTGCATTCTATTTACAAATTGAAAATGTTTCTAGTTATCATCATTGCGGTTATGGTGTTTCACAATAAATAGCTTATGCAACTATTGGTATTTCAGGTGTCGCTAGGGCAGATGTATCAGCAGCAAAAATTGGTTATAGAGAAGAAACTTAATTAGGAGCAGTCATATGTAATGTAGCCATTCACTAATATGGAGGTTTGGTGGAGTATGTAAAAAAGTACTATAATATTATTATTAATAAATTGACAATTTGTAGTGCAAACTGATAATTGTTGTTAGATAGACTGTATTCTCTTAAGACCTATGCACTGTATGAAGGTTTCATAGTACCATGTGTATTCAATTTCAAGCTGGCCTTGTGTCGCATCCCTGCCCCCCCTGTTTAACAGCCATCCTTGATTGTATGTCACAAACAAAGTAGGCTTAGACAATATATAAGCTACTCACATCTATAAGCTGCAGTATCAATCTTGTGATGCAGTTAATTGTATATGAATCATAAATTCTGTCAAAGTGAAGCATGTACTTAAAGTAAAGCAAGGCATGAAAATGCCAAGATTTGATGCACCAGAGATTTTCAAGAGTAAGAGCATGCCTTGAAGAAAGTGTGACAAGGTCCATGCACTTGAAATATGAGCAAATTGTATGAGCATAGAAGCAATATAGATGTAAAAGTAAGAATGAAAGGATGACCCAGGAGAGGGTAGCAATGGAGATGAGGCCAATATCACAGGGTGTAGTGTGAAACAATAAGTGAAAAATAGGCAAAACAGAATTGCTGTATGATTTTTCAGCTCTCAACATGTGATCAGCATTTTAGTGTTTTAATGGTAGTATACTTTATGATCACAGGTCTTCAGCATCCAAAATGGAATACTGTCATACCAGAAGAGGGCTGAAGGCATTGTAGGTCAAGAAATGATAGCATAGTAGATTGAAAAACTAGTAGGCTTCCACAACTGATAGTGACACTAATATTACTTATGATCTTTAAGCTTTAGACAGCAATATTGAAATGACTTTCCAAATAGAGGGGTCTGCCTCCCCATCCCTGGTTTTGATACCCTTGTAAGAGTCTTATGTGCAACGCTTGCAGTTTACTTTGGATAAGGTGATGTGTGATAACAGTTCTCATTGTTGGCAGCAATATCAAATAAATAAGTAGTTTAAGATTAATGAAGGGCATCTTTGAAGCCAGTGAAAATTTCAAGTTTGTTTTTGTTCAGTCATGGTTTTTAGCCTTATATTTTGTGTAGTTGTAGTCTTTTTGTTAGATATTTAAATATATTATATACCTCTATGGATTTCTATAATAGTGATTTTGTGATTATGTGGCATGCTATTCATTCCTTGCCTTCCTGAAAGCTCAAAGTTGTGAATTGCGTGCTTGATTGTTCTGATTTTATTGCAATTGCCAAGTTTGAGTTTCGCTTCTGGGATGCTAAAGGAGGTACCACAGAATGTAGATTGCACACTGCCCCCATGTGCTGCAAGCAGGGGCGGATCCAGTGGATGGGGGTGGGTACCATTGGTTCCTAAACAGCTTTTCCTATAGCAAACAGTAATGTTAAGAAACTTTTTATGTAGAAAAGACAATAAAATTAATTAGATGCCCCCTCCAAAGTCCAGCTCTGGATTTGCCCCACATTTTTCAAGATATCTAAGTGTAATTGGTCTGGCTGCAAAAGAGATTGATCTGGTTATCTATTTGTTACTGAAGCGCGAAATTCAGTTGTGTTCAATCAACCCCAGACTGCAAAGTTTGAAAATTGTGCAAGGAAGATGAATTTCCAGTGTTCCACTTCTAGGGAAATTTCCTGAATTTTAGGAAGTTTCTACCTTTCAAAGGAAATTCTCAGGACAACAAGAATTCCTGGAAAATGTCAGGAAATTCGATGCCTTGCAGAAAGAAACTTTAAAGTTTTTCTCAAAGAAAACTGCAGCTGATCAGTTGCAATTTTAATGCTTCAAAACGACAACACAAATCTTTCTGACTGATTTTATGATAATAGATTTTTGATTTCAATTGATTTTAGCTCTCAACCTGATTTTTATGTGTATTTGAAAATCTGTCACTGTAACGAATCTGTTTGTGGTGGTGCTTCTCAGTAACTATTTTGTGCATAATTTGTTATTTCAAAGTTGTGCATTCCAGATATCACAACGCAATGCATGACATTGAAAATCATGTTAATGTTTTGCAAAACTGTTTTTCAATGCGTGAAACATTCTTTTCAAAAAACCAGGGTTTGGAGTTGGAAGGTAGCCGTGCATGTCTGATACAAATGAGTCTCTGGGAAAATACTAAAAAATTCTTAACAAAATTATAAAGATTATGCCAAACTTATATTGTAATGGTATATACTTGCAAGAAAATACCAAAAATAAACCTAAATTGACGGTTGATTAATGTCTTTCACCTTCAGTACATGCTGAAGGTGAAAGACTGAGATAAGTACTAGTTTGTAATTGTAATGCAAAAATGGTTTTTTCTGTATTTTTGTAAAAACGTGTCACAATGATACCAAAATGCTAAGGCTTTATTTTCCAGTATCACAAAAGCTCCAAGAAAGTGACCTTGGACACTTAAAATGCTGATATACCTACTATGCCATTGTTCATGATAGGGAGGGAAACAGTTTGTGATTTGGGAGTCCAGCCTCTCTAGCCCCTATATTGCCAAAAATGTGGGACAAAGGAAGATCTCCTAAAGTTTAAAATTTCACCTGTCAGATCTCAGGAAATCTCATGAATTTCTGGGTCTGGAAATAAGAAATTCAGTGTTAACCATGTGGAAGCACTGTGAATTTCTAAGATCACCCTGCGCTCTTGCGGCTGTTATGGTAAAAAATAATGCGCTCTTTTGCAGGAGTAGAAAAATATCAGCAGTACAGTACGTAAATGCGTTTCCTAGGACAGAAACGATAGTCGCTGGAGCTTGTCCCTTGTTCAGTGACCGGTGTATAAGTCGAGTTTTTGAACTGGAAATTTTGGGTCAAAAATAGGGAATTGACTTGGTCACCGGGTATCATGTAAATACAATGTAAGAATGCTTTGCGCTCTTTACTATTATTACAAAATGAATAGGCCTTCGTGCTCTTTGTAAATAAAGAGCGAAAATATCGATCTTGCACTCCTGAAAATCGATTTACGCCCTCTGCGTTTTAAGTTGCGCCCGAATAAATTCGAAGCGCACTGCAAACCTAGCAGTCTGGAATCACCCCAACTTGCCCAAGCTGCCAAACAAGCCTAGCTTCTATTGCGAGTATTCTTGTAGGGCCACCTGCAAAAGCGTTGCTTCAGGTTTCCATGTATTTTAGAAAAAGGGAAAAGTGCGCTTTGTACACCGGCGTTGCCATTTCATCTAACGAAAAGAGCCTGAAGGGGTGGGACGAGTTACTTCAAAGGCCTTGCTGAGGACTAAAGCAGGGACCACTTGTCTAGACCGACGCCCACCCAGCAACTCAGTGTGCTCTACATCGGAGTTTTGTTTTATGAACACGACACTGCGCAATTCGAAGATCATGGATGCATATAAATGCCTTAATCTTTCAGAGACAGGTATTGATACATTGAGTGATGAAGCCACTGACTGGGCGAACACTCACGGTATTGTAATGAGAAATAGAAAAAACCTTGACCTCATTAATTTTGCACCGTTTACATTGTTTCCATCCCCATTTCCGGAGTACCTGTACAAGGAGGCATTCGATGTTCATAAGAGCTTTCAGACATTGATGCACAAATGCAGTTCTGATCACGATTTCTTGGAATCATCATTGAAGAGGTATGTTGGATTTTTTATTCACCCTGATTGTGGCTCGTTTTTGAGTAAATGGAGTAGATTGAAATCGGTGTGCTTCAAGCTTTGGCACCAGAGCAGGTTCCAAATAATATTTTTGGCAGTTTTAGTGGTGTTTGCTGGGGTAGAAAGGAGTAGATTGAAAAAATTACGTTAGGAGTTAGTCTCCATGCAAAGATATTGATGTGAAGTGAGTGGCCAGTATACTACTCTGTTTTGTTAGCATTTTTAATGACTGACAGAAAAGCAGTGCAACATTGATAAGATGCTGATATTGTTGATTTGTTTTTGTATTTTTTCACATTCTCTATCAGTGTCATTGTCAATGATGAATTTACAAGAAAGCTATTTGATATTTATGCTACAATCAAAAAAGAAGGAACAAAACAGGTACATACAGTTCTACACTTATATCGATCTACGGTATTATCAACACATGACTTGCCATGTGTTGGGTGTGTCAGGATGAGACTAGTGAATTTGATGAATAGATATACCCAGGGGTGGACTTCATGCAACATATGTCATTCAAGTCCAGTTTACCGACAAGTAGAACTTTGGACTACCCTTCTGTTTTGTCAGCAATACATTAGTGACGTTGGCGGGCACTGTTGAAATTCGGCAAATATGCTGACAATTCAATTCAATGCACTTGACAAATACATCCAATATAGACAATAATTGAATATTTGTCTAAGGAGCCCCCCTCCCCATTTAGAACTAAAATGAAGAAAGATAAATATTAAGTTCAAATAACAATAACACAAATATAAAGATAATGCAATGATAGTAATAATGAAAAAAGAAGAGACCAGAGAATCTCTAAAGAACCAAGAGGACTGGAATATTGATTTTAGTGAATTACAGTTATCTCTAATACAAATAGAATAGCTATCATTGTTGGGGGTGAAGCACTCCCTGGGTATACCACTACATGCATGTAACTGGGACTTTGTGAGGGCAGGAGTCCAATCCAAGAAAATGGGTACATCAACACTTTTTACAAGAAGATATTGCCTGTGAATACTGTTTTTCAGATTCATAAGTGGAGGAAATAAAGATAAATGATTCTAATTGCTATTTATTATCACTGCATGGAAGGAAAAGGGGGCTAGGGTGAAACCCCAGGAAAATTTTAGGAAGCATGCCTTTTCCTTATTAGAGACACGCCCTTATTGCTGTAGGAAGAGCACTACAAAAAGGGTACTTTTGTTCACTTGCTGAATAGGTTAGGAGTCTAGACCTCCAGAACCCCCTAGTTGCATGCCTGCACTTACTTAATGCTTTTTAAAGAGGAGCTTAGTATCTGTTTCTAAAGGTATAAATCTTTTCTTGGCATTGTTCATTGCTTTTTGGCTTGCTTTCCACACTGAACTACTGTGACTGTTTTTCAAGCAGTATTACTGGTTTTTTTATGAGATCAAACTATCTGGCTCCAACCTGGATGTTTCTTAGCTTTCTTCAAGTCCACCCTTAAATATTTCTTAGATGTTTCTTAAATTTAAAGAGTTCCATTGATAATAACAACCCATATTAGGTAACTGTGATGCAAGAACAAAGATGTTCAGGCTTTGTGAGACATGTAGTGGATGCAGTTTCTATTTTATTTCTAGTTTGATCAAAAATTTAATTAAAAAACAGTTCTTTAAGGTGTTGTGTAAAATTCAGCTTGCCTAATTTCAGCCTCATGTTTCTTATAAACATGCTTCTTATAGCCAAAGTACATAGGTCCTATTTAGGCATAGGTTATTAGTGAAATCTTTTGAAGCATTGAAGCTATAGTTCCTGTCCATAGGAATTACTGTTATTTGCTATTCAGCATTCAGTCACATCTTCAAAAATTTATTGTAATATTAGCTTTATCATACTTTCAGCCAATCTCAATAGATTTGATGCGAAATGATTTCATGCTAGACAAGAAGGTTGTTCAAGAGAATGGCTACCATGGAGCAACCACTGCACATAGAGATTTTGAGCTTAGACAAATTGAGGTTAATATGATTGCCTCTTCATTTTCTGGACTTGGCTCAAATGTTTGCCAGCTTCACAGGTAACTAGCGTCTGTTAAAAGATTTGGTATGCATGCTTTTTCACCCTTCTTCTTGAAGGCAAAACTTTTGTCCAAATCAGGGACACCTGCGTGTACCTAAGGCATGGGGACAAGACTTCCTCTGACAGCACATCAATGTATATACATGTTTCTCCACAGAGGTAGATTTTGGTCTTCAAACTCTTTTCTAGAAGGGCAATGTTTAGTATACCATGTGAAGTTGAGGATCAGGGGGCTTGCCCCCAGAGAAATTTTCTTGGACCAAACTGTCTACAACACCAGAAGCTGGCCCTTTGCAAGATAGGAGAGATGGAAAGAGTTTTGTATGAAGGGTAATTCTAGCCCCTCCTGCCCCCCCAGCATAGGTAGCCCTGGTCCAAATAAGATGTATGTAATAAGAAATTTTGATTGATTTTATAAACATATACTACAGACAAATATCATTCCACAATGCACATAAAAACCATCGCACATTGTTTTATCTAGTATGTTCTCACCAACTGCTAGTACTGCACACCTAACATAGGTACTTTTGATGGCATTTATTTTGACTGCTCAGATCAGCTCTCTGTTGCTTGCTTGGAAATATAATGCATTCAAGTTTTTTTACATTGATTTCATTCAACTGAACTTCATCTCCAGGTATATATCAGATGTGCTCCTTGGTAATTCTCCATTCAAGAAAGAGATGGTAAGTTTAAAGTCACAATCTTGAAACTTTCTTGGGCTTATCACATGAATATTGCAGCCATAACATTCAAATGCTGTTAAAACACAATCTATTAGCTTCCTGTTATACTGACTTTTGTTTAGCATTTGTCAGGGGGTAGTTTTCTTACGATATAATCTTATAGGAGAGTTAATTTAAGATGTATAGCGCCAGATAATTTTTAAAAATTCAGTATGATTAAAACCATAGTGGGGAGCTAAAAAGTCTTCAAAGATCTCCATTTCATCCATAGCTTCCAGAAAACAACCCAATTGTTGGACTCAGCAGGGGCTTGGCTGAAGCATGGAAGCTATATGGAAGTGAAGAGTAAGTCTATTTCGCTGTCATTTCTTCTCATATTTCAGATATGTACTGTAATGAAGATGACAAAACCACCTGTATTTGTTATTTATCTAAAATTTATTTATTTTGAATTAGCATAGTAGCAATGTAAGATATGATAGTTCCTGTTATTGATTTTTTCTATATATCATGTATCAGACATGCTAGTCATTTTCCTTTTTTATTATTTCTATAAAACCCTTTTCAACCTCTTTCTCTTGGGCAATTAGTAGTCATCTTGCATGCAAGTTGCTATAGCTATTTAGGTTTGTTTTTACTTATTTGTAAATGCTGTTTATTGCTCAATTTTTCTTAATAGTGCGGTCCTCCTTTTTGTTGTGCAAGCTGGTGAGAAGAATAGATTTGACCAGAGACTGATGCAGTACAACTTTCAAGAANGGGCACTGTTGAAATTCGGCAAATATGCTGACAATTCAATTCAATGCACTTGACAAATGCAGCCAATATAGACAATAATTACATATATTTGCCTAAGGAGCCCCCCCCCCCATTTGGAACCCTAATGAAGAAAGATAAATATTACGTTCAAATAACAATAACACAAATATAAAGATAATACAGTGATAATAATAATTAAAAAAAGAAGAGACCAGAGAATCTCTAAAGAACCAAGAGGACTGGAATATTGATTTTAGTGAGTTATAGTTATCTCTAATACAAATAGAATAGCTACCATTGGTGGGGGTGAAGCACTCCCTGGGTATACCACTTCATGCATGCAACTAGGACTTTGTGAGGGCAGGAGTCTAATCCAGGAAAATGGGCACATTAGAACTTTTTACAAGAAGATATTGCCTGTGAATACTGTTTTTCAGATTCATAAGCGGAGGAAATAAAGATAAATGATTCTAATTGCTATTTATTATCATTGCTTGGGAGGAATAGGGGGGCTAGGGTGAAACCCCTGGAAAATTTTAGGAATCATGCCTTTTCCATATTAGAGACACGCCCTTATTGCTGTAGGAAGAGCACTACAAAAAGGGTACTTTTGTTCACTTGTTGAATAGGTTAGGAGTCTAGACCCCCAGGACCCCCTTGTTGCATGCCTGCACTTACTTAATGCTTTTTAAAGAGGAGCTTAGTATCTGTTTCTAAAGTTATAAATCTTTTCTTGGCATTGTTCATTGCTTTTTGGCTTGCTTTCAACACTGAACTATTGTGACTGTTTTTCAAGCAGTATTACTGGTTTTTTTATGAGATCAAACTATCTGGCTCCAACCTGGATATTTCTTAGCTTTCTTCAAGTCCAGCCTTAAATGTTTCTTAAATTTAAAGAGTTCCATTGATAATAACAACCCATATTAGGTAATTGTGATGCAAGACAAAGATTTCCAGGCTTTGTGAGGCATGTAGTGGATGCAGTTTCTATTTTATTTCTAGTTTGATCAAAAATTTACTTAAAGAACAGTTCTTTAAGGTGTTATTTAAAATTCAGCTTGCCTAATTTCAGCCTCATGTTTCTTATAAACATGTTTCTTATAGCCAAAGTACATTGTTCCTATTTAGGCATAGGTCATTAGTGAAATCTTTTGAAGCATTGAAGCTATAGTTCCTGTCCATAGGAAATACTGTTATTTACTATTCAGCATTCAGTCACATCTTCAAAAATTTATTGTAGTATTAGCTTTATCATACTTTCAGCCAATCTCAATAGATTTGATGCGAAATGATTTCATGCTAGACAAGAAGGTTGTTCAAGAGAATGGCTACCATGAAGCAAACACTGCACATAGAGATTTTGAGCTTAGACAAATTGAGGTTAATATGATTGCCTCTTCATTTTCTGGACTTGGCTCAAGTGTTTGCCAGCTTCACAGGTAACTAGCATCTGTTAAAACATTTGATATGTATGCTTTTTCACCCTTCTTCTTGAAGGCAAAACTGGTGTCCAAATCAGGGACACCTGCATGTACCTAAGTCATGGGGGCAAGGCTTCCTCTAACGGCACATCAATGTATATACATGTTTCTCCACAGAGGTAGATTTTGGCTTTCAAACTCTTCTAGAAAGGCAATGTTGAGTATATTAGTTTCATAGTTATACCATGTGAAGTTGAGGATCTGGGACTTGCCCCCGGAGAAATTTTCTTGAACCAAACTATCTCCAACACCAGAAGCTGGCCCTTTGCAAGATAGGAGAGATGGAAAGAGTTTAGTATGAAGGACAATTCTAGCCCCTCCTGCCCCCAACATAGGTAGCCCAGGCCCAAATAAGATGTATGTAATAAGAAATTTTGATTGATGTTATAAACATATACTACAGACAAATATCATTCCACAATGCACATAAAAACCATTGCACATTGTTTTATCTAGTATGTTCTCACCAACTGCTACTACTGCACACCTAACATAGGTACTTTTGATGGCATTTATTTTGACTGCTCAGATTGGCTCTTTGTTGCTTGCTTGGAAATATGGTGCATTCAATTTTTTTGACATTGATTTCATTCAACTGAACTTCATCTCCAGGTATATATCAGATGTGCTCCTTGGTAATTCTCCATTCAAGAAAGAGATGGTAAATATAAAGTCATATTCTTGAAACTTTCATGGGCTTATCACTGAATATTGCAACCATAGCATTCAAATGCTGTTAAAATGCAATCTATTAGCTTCCTTTTATCCTGACTTTTGTTTAGCATTTCTCAGGGGGTAGTTTTCTTATGATACAATCTTATAGGAGAGTTAATTTAAGATGTATAACACCAGATAATTTTGTTAAAATTCAGCATGATTAAAACTGTAGTGGGGAGCTAAATAGTCTTCAAAGATCTCCATTTCATCCATAGCTTCCAGAAAACAACCCAATTGTTGGACTCAGCAGGGGCTTAGCTGAAGCATGGAAGCTATATGGAAGTGAAGAGTAAGTCTATTTCGCTGTCATTTCTTCTCATATTTCAGTTATGTACTGTAATGAAGATGACAAAACCACCTGTATTTGTTATTCATCTAAAATTTATTCATTTGAATTGGCATAGTAGCAATGTAAGATATGATAGTTCCTGTCATTGATTTTTTCTATATATCATGTATCAGACATGCTAGTCATTTTCCTTTTTTATTATTTCTATAAAACCCTTTTCAACCTCTTTCTCTTGGGCAGTTAGTAGTCATCTTGCATGCGAGTTGCTGTAGCTATTTAGGTTTGTTTTCACTTATTTGTAAATGCTGTTTATTGCTCAATTTTTTTTAATAGTGCGGTCCTCCTTTTTGTTGTGCAAGCTGGTGAGAAGAATAGATTTGACCAGAGACTGATGCAGTACAACTTTCAAGAANAAGGTGTAGTAGCTAATTTGTTATAATGTATACTTCATATAAATATGCTATTTCATTTCAGGATAGCCAGCAAGGCAACCATGCACTATATAGGAATAACCACGGAAAGGTCACAAAGTAGTTTATGAAATCCTTGTTTTGTAGTGCTCAAGAGTGTGCTAAGAAGCAAGATAGGAAGATTGTCGGTTGTGTGCAGGGCCACCTTGAAGGGGGTGTGAAGGGCATCAGCCCCCTGTAAAAAATTTTTCTAAAGTGTACTTTCTTATCAGCAAATAGCAGAATATTTTAATGAGTTTTTACAGCCTGTCTGCACATATCTTTGCTACCATGCTTCTTCTGCTAAAACATTTTCATTTTGCATGCACCACAGGCCTTACCTCCACCATGTCCATGGTTGTGTATATGCTATTTAGAACACATCCCCAATTTGAAAATCTTATAATAATTCCAATGAAAAGGTACACATGAACTGTCTAGCTTGTATGAAAAGTCTTATTTGAGAACTTTGAATACATTTTTCATTAAATTTTTATTGTATAAACTTGTATACTTAAATTTTCTTTCAGGATAAAAGAGCATTATCCAAATAGATTTGTTCCTGCAATATTCAAGTCTTTATCTGACATACATAAACATGGAAAGTTAACAACTGATCACAGATTGCTCATGTGAGCTACTGTTTGCTTCTGTGTTTACCATTCACTCATGTTTGTTATTGTACAGTTTTACGGTTGCTGATGCAGTCATAAAGTTGCTTTTTTTAAACGTGTTTGACATTTTGCAGAGACTACAATTGATTCATGCTTAATCTACAACAGACATAGCTTTTTATTTAACAATTTGTTTGTTGATAGTTTATACTCATCTTTTAGTTACTTTGATGAAGTGCCACTATAATTTTTCCATTCATCCACTTTTTTGAAGGGTAGAGGATGGCATGCTTAATGTATCAATTTTGTGTTTCCTTTGTGATATAGCTTTTTTGATCAATGTAGGTGCATATTGTGTTCCAAATGGTTTCATATTTTTGTGGGAGGCCAAGCCCTGATAACTTAATCATAGTGCAAATATTGTGATGCAACTCTGTGTATTAGAGCTCATTTACTTCTTGTGTAGTGCCAATTTTACCAGGTTTTAGGCCCTCCCCCTCTCCTGTAGCACACCATGCACAGGCACATACTCCCTTCCCACTGTTATGTAGCATACTCAAGCTACCCTCCCCTAATCTAGTGTCTCCAATAAAAGGGAGGGTGGTAATAGAAGGGAGGTGTTCATGACCACCAATTTCAATGCAACAAGGGGGTGCAAATAGAAGTGGGTTCATGTTGGTAAATTTTTTTATTAAAAGGTAACTCAATTTTCAACATGTTCTGGTCATGATCAGTTTTTAAGATATAATAGAAGGGGGTGTTAATAAGCAATGGGTGAGGACATTTTCTCCCAAGATTAATAGACAAATGGTTGTCTACTAGAGACACCAAGGTACTACTTTTGCTCTGACTGTTGTCAATCATATCAGCAAGTGAAATTCAAGTTCAACACTGTAAGACAAAAATGAAGTAGATTAAGTTCTGGGTGTCCGAAAGGAAGGGATTTTATATACTTTTACGGCCATTAGATCCAGCAGCTCCCACTGAGCTCCCTCAAATTTGCGAATACACAATGAAAGATGGCGTCTTTCAGTGAAAGATATGTGCACGAGTGTGTAAAGGCTCTCATTAATGTGTTTTCAAGAGTCATTGCCTGCTTCAAATGAAAAAAAGCTTGGATTTCTTATCGAGAGTGGCTGACCTAGAAGCTCTTTCGCTTTGCATATCGATACTTTGTAAAGCCCTTCCCCCCTCTGTTTTTCCGTAGATGCTTATAACCAAATCAAGGCACCTCCTACCTTTAGATGCGTTACTTAACAGTGAATGCTTTCTTTTGTTTTTCATAGAGATGATACAGAGGTTGCAGTGGCGTATTTTAGAGCTGGATATGCCCCTAGTGATTATGTCACAGAAGATGTAGGTTTATTACTAATCTAAATAAAATTATCTGGATCCAAATTTATTCATGGATTAATTTTCCGTTAGACTATGTGCAGCTTGTAAACCACATTCAAGAAGGGTATGAAAACTGGAACAAGTGAACCATACTAGCAATGTTTAAATACTATGTTCTTTTGCAGTGTTGGAAGGCAAGACTAATGATTGAAAGATCAAAAGCTATTAAGTCCCCTAACATTGCTTCTCATCTTGTTGGCTGTAAAAAGATACAGCAAGTTCTCAGTAACCAAAGTACTGTAGAGAGGTAATGCAACATTGATGATGTAATAGTCACGGCTTTATTGCTCTGTTGTTTTGTAACTGTAGGTCTATAACTGAATTTAACTGTATTGGTCTCCTTGGGTTGAACACTTGTATTGGTTTCTTTGGGTTAGGCAACTGTATTGGTTTCATTGGGTTGAACACCTGTATTGGTTTCTTGGGTTGAACACCTGTATTGATTTCATTGGGTTGAAAAAATTTGCAGNGTTAATATACCTATATATAGTGAACGAACATAGGTAAAATGCTTCTATTTTCTGCATGCATAACAAAATAGATAGATGGTCGCTTAACTGACCTTTTATCAAGAAAGATTCAAGGGTTTTGGGGAAATTTTGATATCATTAATCACCCTATCAAATTATAACTTAAAATGCAACAGGAGATACTAACCAATATTCCCTTCCACAACACACACTTTTTTGCCTTCTTGCTGAAGTAATTGCACTGGCTATTGCTAGCTTATACTCCTTGAAACTGAAGGGTTGCATTCCCTTATGTACTCTGAGGTTGCTATGCCTGGGTCATTACAAAACTGGAACATAGCTCAACAACTTACATGCCATTTCCAATCATAAGAGTATACGCTCAGCTACTGAAATAGAGGTCCATCCCTGGTTATGATGGGTGATGAAGAGCTTAATGTCATCTATATGGCTAGCAAAACTAACGTACTTCTAGTATTATTTTTTGAATCTCTCGTACATGTCTATGTTATGAAAACTATCTCATTAATGAACTTGTCTATGCTCATCAGTGGAAGGCGACTTTTTCTGTGGAAAATAACTTATTTGCTTTGGTGTCTGATCATAGTTGACTTCATAGCATTTAGAAAAGCCAATACGATTAAGATATACCTTCTTGTAGATTTATTAAAGATAGCAAAGAAGTCGCCAAGATATGCAGGACATTTGCTGGATTGTATTCTTTGGATGAAGTAAGAGTCTGAGTCTTATGTCTGTTTTCTAATGATCACGTCATCCATAATTTCGAGGAGGGGGGTGGTTTGTAAAAATGGCATAAAGGCGGACAGGAGAGGAGAGTGTTTAGCTGTAAGCAGACATCATGTGCAAGAATTTTCCTTTTCTTATTTATTGTTAGTAGTTGCCTTTTTTAAAGAAGAAAGAGCATTTACGAATCGTTTTATTATCATGAGAAGCGTTTTAATTGGATACTCTTCGTAGCCTATTTTGTCTAGGGCCTTTTTCCCTTCTTCACTACTCTTACTATGTCAGGTATTTAACAACCAAGTTAATATGGTTAAGGGTTTTTCGCGTTCCAAATGTCTATATTGACATGGGGAGGGATTTCTGAGAAAAAGCGAATAGGCACGAAGAAGGGGATGGGGTAAAAATTGGAATAATAATGCAGATCTTTGACACCTATGCGAATTGAAAGTGTTTGTTTTGTATTTCAAACTATTTCAAACTTAAATAGAAAGGATATAAATGTGATGGAGTCGTCAATAATTATAGAATATACTCTAGACTACCTCATAGATAGGGGATTGCTTGTCAATTTTTTTATTTTATTTCTACCCCCATCACCCTCTAGAACTTAGTAAGACCGATGCTTATTAAGTTTCTAGCTTCTCCAAAATTTGCCAGTACGGTAAATTCATTTTATAAACTAGTTCCTCACCATCTCTTTTGCACTTGTGCACTTGCATTGTATTCAGAATATTTTGTTCATATTTGAAGGGTAAAGAAGGTGACTCTGCAGCTAAAATGGCACTAGCTAATCCCGATCGATATGTTTTGAAGCCACAAAGAGAAGGTGGAGGTAATAGATGATTATTAAGCTGATATCTTATTGAAGATGGTATTCACTTAATTCAAGGGTGGGAAAAGTTTTATGAGAGTGGGCCACATCCATCAGACGCTGTCTTAAGGTACCTTTCCTTGAGGCGGGAAAAGCGTCAGCGTTAGTTTGATAATGATGATGGTAATAAATATTTGAAACTGGTGGTGTACATTGTTACAAAATGATTCTATTTCATCACCGGCAAAGAGAAGTTCCTTCACAAGATAGATGCGGTGTACAGGCCGCAGGCTGCCTATCCCGTGATAGATTATGGCCTTCTTTTTGGAGGTAGATTGAACAAGCTTAAAATTACTAATAGTTTTATCAAAATCATTACATTATAGCTTTACCTCTGAAGGTAAAGTAAATCAAGTTTAAATTATTGAAAGTGAATTTCATGAAAATCGAAAGACTATAAGTTTACTTTTGCAGACAAAAAAGCATATCCCGCAACTTATTTATAGTGTCATCAAAATCCAAAGACTGTTATCTTACTTTTGGAAGTAAACTAGATCAATAACATCCGAAAATTATGCTTTTGCAGAGAGCTTTTTCTACTTTAACCAAGTTCCAGTGTTTTTAGCCTTACTTTTGGAAGAAATAGAATATGAACTTTACATTATTAATGACGTCATGAATTGTGAAACCTATATGCGTACTTTTGGAGGCGCAATACTTAAAGTGTAAACTATGCGTAATTTGGTTGTACTCAAAATTAAATACTCACAAAGACGAATTACTTACAAAATTGCTTACAAAACACTTTACTTCGCTACAACGATGATTTGTAATTCGATCTAGGCAAGAGTATAGCCGTAAGTTTGGAGGTAAAATGCATGTTATTTAAAATTTTTCAGCTATTACTAATTTGATAGCTTAATCTTTAAACTCTTAATCAAAATCAATAGGCATAAATTTTTAAAGTAAATTGCATGAATTTTAACTCATTACTATTTTTATCACAATCCAAAGACTATAGCCTTAGTTTTGGGCGAAAAAGATATGAGCTTTAGATTGTCAAGAATTTCATGAAATGGGAAGGACTCTAGGCTTACTCATAACTTGTATTCATTTTTCTCTAATTTGTATTCATTTTCTGTTATCAACACTTTTAGCAACTTCATAGACTATAGCCATACTGTTGGAAGTAAATTTCATAGGTGTTAAAAGGCTAATATGTTAATTAGCTTCTAAAGGCTATCGCCTTACTTCTTGAGGCAAAAAATGTCATTTTCAAATTATCAATATTTGATCAAAATCCAAAGACTTTGGCCTTGGTTTTGGAAGTAAAAGATATGAAATGTTAATTGTCAATCTTTGCATGGAATTGCAAAAACTATGGGCTTACTTTTACAGGCAAATTGTGTAAATTATAAATAAGCAGTAATTTAGAAAAAGTCAAGGAACTATAGCTTACTTTTGGAGGCAAAAATATCTACTTTAAATTACTAATAATATCGCTAAATAGCAAACACCTTTGAATTGCAAATGCCTTTTTCTAAATTATTACTAGTTTACAGTTTGCCTATAAAAGTAAGCCTATAGTCTTTGCAATTCCGTGTAAAGATTGATAATTAAAAATTCATATCTTTTACCTCCAAAAGGTTTTTTTGGATTTTGATCATATTACAGATAATTTAAAGATGGCTTACTTTTATCGGCAAATTGCATAAATTGTAAATTGGTAGTAACTTAGACACATTGCACAGATTACAGCCTTTAGGAGGCAAAGGATATGAACCTTACACTTATTATTTATTTCAAGACATTGCAGACTATAACATTACTTTTGGAGGTGAAAACATGAACTATTACTCATCATCGATTTCATGAAATTGCAATAACTATAGCCTTACTTTTGGAGTTAGTTTGCATAAATCACGAATTATTAGTATAATGGTTAAATTCTAAAGACCATAGTTTTACTATTGTAGCTAAAATGCATAAATTGTACATTAGTAATAAGTTGGACAAAATCCAAGCTATAGCATTGAGTTTAGAAGTAAAAGATTGAACTTTTATTGATTGAAAATTTCATGCAATAGCAAGGACAAAACCCTTAATTTTGAAGGTAAATTGGAAATAACCCAAAGAATATAGCCTTCCTGTTGGATGTAAAAGAATTGAATTTTTATTTATCAATGCATTCATAACATTCCAAAGGCTATAGCCTTACTTTTGGAGGTAAACACTGTGAACTGGTATCATTAATTTCATGAAATTTTAAAATATATAGCCTTATTGTCGTTGTAGGTAGATTACATAAGTTGTAGACAGGTAACAATCTGGAAAAGATCAAAATTTTATAGCTTCACTTTTTGTGATAGATGTGAATTGTTAATTATCAATTATTTCATGGAATTACAAAGACTATAGTCTAACTTTTTGGAAGTTAAGTACATAAATTGCATTAGTAATCAATTGGAGAAAATCCAAAGACTGGCCGTACTTTGGAAATAAAATATATGAATGTATATTTTTCAATACTTTCATGAAATTGCAAAGAGTTTAGGCTTACTTTTTGAGGTCGATTGCGTATATTGTACATTAGTAATAAGTGGGAAAAATCCAAAGGCTGTCTCCATACTTTTGTAAGTGAAATATATGAGCGTTTATTTCTGAATATTTTCATGGAATTGTAAAGGCTCTAGCCTTACTTTTGAAGGTAAAGTACAGCATATAAATTGTAATTTATCAAGAGTGCAGACAAGATCCAAAGACAATAGCCTTACATTTGGAAGTAAAAGATACAGTCTTTTATTTATCAACAATATATAGAATTACGAAGGTTTTAGCCTTCCTGTTCCATGTGAAGTACTGAAATTTTGACTTAGTAATAATTTGGGTAAAATCCAACCGCTATAGCCATAATTTTAAAGGATATAGTCTTATTTTCGATATATGGTATAAATATTGTAAATTAGTAATAACTTTGACAAAGTCCAAAGACTATAACCTTGCTTTTGGAGATCTAAGATATGAAATTTTAACCATAAATTATTTCATGGAATTGTAAAGGCTATAGCCTTACTTTTAGGAAGTAAAGTACATTACTTGCACATTAGTTATAAATTGGAAAAAATCCAGACTATCCTTACTTTTGGAATTAAAATATATGAACGTTTATTTATCAATAATTTCGTGGAAGTGCAAAGGCTATAACCTTAATTTTAGAAGTACCTTACCTTTAGAGGTATATTACACAAATTGTGAATTAGCAATTAATTGAATAGAATCAAATCACTATACCCTTGCTTTTGGAGGTTAGTGTAAATGATCAATTGTCATGAAATGGGAAAGCCTTACCTTTGGGAAAAAGTACATATCTTGCAAATTAGTAATAAATTGTATAAAAACTAGTACAAGTTATGTAATACACCTCCAAAAGTATGGTCATATGTAGACTTACCTTTAGAGCTATATTAGGTAAATTGTACATAAGTAGTAAATTGGAAACAATTAAGTCTATGGCCTTTCTTTCTGAAGTAAAATATATGAACGTTTATTGCTCAATAACTTAATGGAATTGCAAAGGCTATAGCATTACTGTTAAAAGGGAAGTAGACAATTAAGTTAGTAGCATTTTGGGCAAAATCCAAAGACTATAGCTTTACTTTTGGAATAAAAGAAGCAGAATTGTATTATCAATAATATCGTGGAATTGGAAAAACAGTAGCCTTACTTTGGAGGTAGAAGATACTGACATTTCTTTATCAATAATCTCATGGGATTGCAAAGGCTATAGCCTTACTATTGGACCTTACTTATATAGGTGTAAAAATTTTATATCAGTAATAAATTGGAAAAAATCCCTACTATATTCTTACATTTCTAGAGGTAAAATATATGATATATTATCAATTATTTCATGGAATTGCAAGAAATATTGCCTACTTTTGGATCTGTATTTTATACCTTGTAAATTAGGAACAAATAGGACAAAATCCAAAAGGTAGAGCCTTGCGTTTGGAGGTAAAACGTATGAACTGTTATCAATTTTATCATGGAAATGCAAAGAATGTAGCTTTACTTTGGAGGTATATTGCATAAAGTGTAAAATATTAATAAATTGGAGAATCCAAAGACTATAGCCTTGGTATTGGAGGTATAAGATATGAACTTATATTTATCAATAATTTTATGAATTTGCAGACTATTGCCTTACTTTTGGAAGTAAAATTTATGAACGTTTATTTATCAGTAATTTCCTCGAATTGCAAAGTTTATGGCCTTGCTTTTGGAGGTACAAGATGTGACCTTTATATTATCAATAATTAAACGAAATTGCAAAGACTATAGCTTTATTGTTGTTGGTAAATTGCATTGATTGTAAAAATTCAGAATTTGTAATAGTTTAGACACAGTCCAAAAGCTGTAGCAGTACTTTTGGGGGTAGATGTGAAGTGTTGTTTATCAAGATTATCATAATATTTCAAAGACTACAGGCTTACACTCAAAAGTAAATTGGATAAATGTTACATTAGTGATAATGTAATTAAAATACAGAGATTACAGCCTTACCTTTGGAAGGAAGCGATATGGACTTTAAGTCATCAATAATTCCATGAAATTGCAGAGACTATATGATTCTATTTGAATTTAGGTTGCAGAAATTGTAAGTTAGTAATATGTTGAACAAAACACAGAGACTACGGCCTTTCTCTTGGGGCAATAGATATGAAGTGTAAATAAGACTGTAGGCTTTTTGGGGGTAAATTAGATAAATTTTAATTTAGTAATGCTTTGAACAAAACCCTATGACCTTTCTTTTGGAGGCAAAAGATATGGGCCTTAAATTATCAATAATTTCATGAACTTGTAACGACAATAGGCTTATTTTTGGATTTAAATTGCATAAATTGTATATCATTCATAAGTTGATCACAGTCAAAATACTATAGTCTTATTTTTTGAAACAAAACATACTAAGTTTAAGTTGTTAATAACTTCAAGAAGTTAGAAAGACTGCAGGCTTATCTTTGGAGGTAACTTCTATGTGAAGTTATGTGTAATGAGATTAAAATCTCAACACTATGAACTTACTGGAGCAGGTAGGCTGCAAAAATCTAAAAGTACCTGCTAAATGATCAAAATCCATGGGGCATTTTAAGAGGGTGAGTGATATCCACCTCTCCTTGTCTTGTGGCTGGCCAAGGGGAAAGACAGACATCTACGATAGTCTGATACTGATGTGAATAATAGCAGTTTAACTCAGGCACAATATCTTTTGATAATGTGATCCTATGTTTTCACCAGCCAAACAATCCGTTTGAAGGCTGAATTTGATTTACACAAAATCTTTTTCATGGCATTGATTTGTGTCATTGAGTGTGTTTCTGTTGATAAATACCATACAGCAGCCTTAGTAAGTTGTATAATTGAGTAAAATATACCTCTTGAATGAATTTCCATCACAGGTAATAACTATTATGGAGATGAATTGGTGTCTGTATTAAAATCAATTAAGGATCCTTTGGAACGAAGCCAGTATATCTTGATGGATAAAGTTAATGCTCCAGTCTACAAGAACTACATTGTTCATATTGACTTTGAAAGGCCCAAGCTTCTGGATGTAGTCAATGAGATTGGCATATTTGGCATCTTGTTGAGGTATTGTATTCTAATATAACAGTTCTCTTCTTTGATATGCAGTATTTTTGAAACTCAGTAAACTCATACACAGTCCATGCCCGGAGACACGTGCGATTGCACGTGCAAAATCCCCAGTATCTGTATTAAAATAAGTGAAAAATCGCCCGTGCCAACAGCATTGTCAACCGTGCAGTTACAGGCCAAGTAGGAACTTTGTTGTCACAACTGCAACACTGGTTACTGTCACTTTTTCCTATCATAACTTTGCTTTATCTTGTTTTCTTCTAAATGATACATTTGACATGCTTCAGCAACAAGAAACTCTGTATTTCGTACACACAAATCTTGGATTGCTTGTGCATTTGCAAATAATTAAGAGCAATCGCTCATGCAGACAAGTGTTCACATGCAAATTGACACTCTTGCACCAATTTCTTCTGGGCATGTACTGCATACAATATTACTACAAGGTTTTGAGGGCAATTTTAACTTGATTCTATTCAATATTCTGCTATTTCCTAAGTACATTCCCTATTTAATAGTAACCAAGTCTTATATCTTAATCTAAGAATAGTAATCGTTATTAAAAAGTGCATATATTTCCTTCTAGCAATGGAGATCAGGAAATAATAAATGAGACTGTTGGGTACTTGGTGCGCACAAAGAGTATTGAGCATGCAGATGGTGGGGTAGCTGCAGGAAGGGCAGTTTTGGACAGTGTCTGCCTATTTTAACTTCTTATGATTATTAACTATATATTTTCAAAATTTTCACCCATCCTCTTATCAACAGTTTCATTTAAGTCTTGAAAAGAAAATGAACCAGTATAAGTTAGAGAAATGGACACATGCATATTCACATAAAAGCAAAATATACAATGTACCTTGTCCCCAGTGTATTTTTCATTTTACCAATGTTATATATAGAGGGCGGGTTGTAGTAGTTGAATAATTATCATTTTAACTCTGCTGTCAATTATGAATATATCATTAATATTATATTGCAAGAAATATTTATTTAAAAAGAAATCAACTGAAAATTCATTAGCTTACAGAGATTTCTTATCTTTTTCTCTCAATGCAAAGTAAATTGTCATGGTTGTAGTCAAGGATCAGTTACTAAAAGCAGTGATGTGTCAAGACACCTTCTGTTTGGGGGGGGGGGCGTTTTGACCAATTGACAAACTATTGTTGCTAAAAGAAAAAAGATCCCAGAAAATACTGTTGCCAAATCTCTTCCAGCATGGCAGCCTTTTACCCAACTTAATTTAAAATTTGAAGATATTGGGGGGCATGATGCCCCCACAATCCCCCAGTCGGCACATCCTTGACTAAAAGTATAGACTAAATTTTAAACAATAAAGAGATGATTTGTTACATACAACAACCTTATATAGAAGTACAGTATGTTAAGAAATATGGAAGTTTGATTGGCAGCTATAAAATTTTTTCAATTAAAGCCACAGTATTTTGACTGATATCAGCCTAAATGAACCACAACCTTGACTGCTGTTTAAGGTGTTACCTCAGCATTTCTATGTTTAGATATGTATGTAAAATTATCTAAAAGAAATTGCAACAAATATAAGAAAGGGTAGCATAGTGGGTGATGTGCAAGTACTCTCAAGTGCCAAATAAATCTGGGGTCCTAATAAACAGGGGGGTGGACAAAAATCCCAAAATGTAATAAATAGGGGGTCAAAATAAATGGGGGTTTGCAGTTTGAGTAACAGGTTTACATGATTATACAAAGACGGAAAGAACAAAAGCAGGTTGTCATAAAGCATAAAGCTAAAATATATACAAAAGCATGCTATTTTTCCTTAGGAATGGCTGTACATAGTACTAACAAAGAAAGGAAATGAAATGAGGTGTTTGTGAAAAAGTCGATTTCCTTACAATTAATAAACGGGGGTCCTAAGAAGGTCTGGGGGGTTGGAAAAAGATTGAAAAATTAATAAGTGGGGGGCATTTATTTGGCACCTGGGAGTAGGGTTTAACTGTTGATAGCAATGTTAAAAGTAAATGCATAAGAGTAGATAAAATGATATGGTATGATCTTCAGCCAATTTTTGGTGCAAGTATGTCATGCTAATAAAATCATATTAATTACAATCTGGAAAGCAACTTCAACACCAGTAAAATGTACAAATGCTCATCAACCAAAAATCTATTAAGATATCTAAGAATTACCTGCAAGTATACCACTTTAACTGCAACTACAGTGGAGATCAGGATTTACAGATAACAGATCCTAATAATTTGCCAACAGCAGTACTCAGTACAACTACTAAAAGAATGCTAAATGCTCATTTGATGAAAGCGCTGATTTTCAGATTGATTACTAGCAAAGTCAGCAAACCATTGTATCTTAAACATATCAGATGCTTCTTGGTATTTAGAGGTCTATATAGATATCAGTTTAAAGATGATTGATTGAGAAGAGCACATGAAACTACAATCCTCATATCATTATATGACATAATTCAATATAGATGGTAAAATATTCAAGAATCATGGTGTAATTTTCAGGATCTTGATACTCTGATGTTAATGACTTAGAGGTCATGAAAGTATGGGAATCTTTTCAATGCAAGGGAAACTGACTATCCAATAGATAGCTAACATAAATGCATTTGTCTGTTGACCCAAAGTTTGTCCCACCATACATTCAAATAATACAAACAGGAGAGCAGCATAAACACTGTCCTCCCAAATGTATGGAGGCATAAGTGTACTTGACCAAGAGATGTTAACCATAAATAGTTACCCCCACCCAATGCTCCAGAAATGTGGCAATATCATCTTGCTGGCTACAATTAATACCATGGAATGATTGATAGACCCACTGGTTTTCCCTGTCAAACTTGATTACAGGTACACTCGTACATAGATACTTGACAGAATATCAAATCTCATCTAAACATGGCCATAGCACCAACCACAACAGTGACTACCAAAATTCAATACTGTAATTTGCTAGAAAAAGTATGACTATCAGGCATAAGTGAACTCATTCTATCTCTGAATCTGGATAATACTACTATATTATGCTGTCTTATGCAAGTGTGTTGCAAGAAGGGGCTACAGCTCCCTGCAGAAGTAAAACTTGAGGAATATACTGGACAAAATACCATGCATCCTTCAATAAGCACCCCTTCAAGTGAGCACTCCCTTGACTAATTACCCCCAACCTCCCACAGAAGATTAAAGTGAAAGAGCAATTTAAGTATATTTTGAACTTCAATGCAATGCTTTTGGTTGCAAAAGCACGTCCAGGTCCTCATGATTTATATGTAACCACAACAAAAGCAACTCTTTGTGCCATTTGCAGTTGTTCCTTCTATATTATTGGTTCTTTGAGAATCATTTTTGAATAATCACCCTGGGCACTTAATCGAGGACTTACAGCACATATAAATATTCACAAGCTTATGAACATGTAGCCTTTTCCGTTGGGGAAATTATGTTGATTGACACTCCTGAGCCTAAACCATTAGTGCTTCTACATTCCATAAGCAACATCTTATAAGAGTATCAAACAAATCAAAACAGCACAAATCTATCCAAAACAACAACAAAGGACAGTCTGAACTAAATACCTAAGAATAACTTAGAGTTGTATGTATGGATGAAATCTAACTGCTGCAACACATGGCAGTGTTGTTGAAGACTTGCCAAAAAATCTTCATAATTCACTCTTGATACAGATGGGCAGCTTCTTTGATTTTTGAAATACAGTATGTGAGGGGGGGTTGAGAAGGGGGAATTTCAAAAACTTCCAAAAAACTAAGTTAAAATACCAATAGCTAGCAAGGCATTGAATGCAGCTTCTTTCTCTGCCTCCTTTTTAGTCTTTTTAAAAGAGCTTCGATGCTCCCTTCCTTCTACAACAACTGTTGCCACATACCCTGAACTTCCATTGATATTTTGCTTAGTTGTTTCATACTTAGGGAGGCTGCATTTTTTTGACTGCATAAATTCTTGTAGCTTGTTCTTGTAGTTGTCACTTGGGGCCTTAGCATCTGTAAACATAGAGGAGAACACTGAATGAATGCAAGAATGATTTGAGAAAGTGACTCTAACTGGAAAATTACCAATGCATTGTTTGAGGTATGGTGTTGAATGGGCACAGAAAGACAATAGTCCTAATATTCAAAATTAGGGCAGTTATTACTGGCTGTCAAACTGCACAAACAGGAAATTTGACCAAAAAGCAGGTTCACTGACTCACACTACAGTTCCACTAGTACCAAACAGAGTCACAAAGTATAAAAGATGAGTTGTTGGAGAGCTATATGGGAAATACAGCTATGAATTCCAAGATGCCAAGATGCAGAAAAGGTTTCAAAATATTAGAACAGCATGTAGTTGATTCTAAAAGAGGAGGAAGAATGTGCAGTATGGGTCATGAAGACTGGATATTATGAAGTTGCTGAAATCTCAAACCCACATCCAATGTATTCATTATTTACATTTCTCCGTTTCTTTCTTCGATGGGAGTAGATCAAGGTCCATTGCAATGACACTTTATCCTCATTTACTACTGCCACTGCAATAAATCCTGTTCATAATAGCGGGGCTGCTAGCACTCTCCTCAGTGATCCTCAATGATCATCAACAACCATATTAGAACCAGACCTTAGAGCCTGAATATGAGGTCACTGATTTACAGAATGGCCTGATCAGGGATGTAAATGGTGGTGGAAGCGAAAGAAGAGAAAAAAGAAACAGAAGAAAGGAAAAGTTATCCATTATACACACAGAAGAGGAAAAAATTACAAATATAGGAAATATCATATTCCATTAAAGAAAATGATCCAACCAAATAAGAGCAGGAATTCTCTTGCTATGGGGAATCCCAGAAGAAGAATCTTTAATACACAAAGATTACCAAGAAATGCATCACAAAGCTTTTTTTAAGTAAATACAATACATTAACAGAGTCCATAAATTTACTATAGTAACAAATGCACCTTGAATAAACTAAAATCACTAGTAATTTTAGTAATCAAAAGTAATTTTAGTTTATCCAAGGTGAATTTACAAAAGTAGTATAACTTTCAAATGAAATGTACCCATTAAACCAAAAGACAGAGCTAACTCTCTAAAGAGCTTTTGATGTTGTTTCTAAAACTCTAGTCATTAAACTAATTACAAAGCATAGGACATTATAATAATGTCAATTACCTGTAGATTTTTCATCAGTACTTGACATTATTTGATTGTTAATCACCAATCCATTTGGTGGATTTGACACATACCCAAGTTTGTACAAAGCTGTATGTGCAGCATCTTGCTCAGCAAGCTTCTTTTTAGAAAAGGTCCTATTTGATGAGAAAACATGTCCATTAAATGCCACAGTTGCCATAAAATTCTGATGAGATCCACTGACTTGATATTCTGGCATGTTGAGCTTGCTTTTCTGTGCTATTTCTTGCAGCCTGCTTTTCATGGATACAATGTTGCTACTCTCAATGAACTGAATTTTTGGTGAAAAGTGAGGCACATTAGGACTTTCTGACTTCCTTTTTTTCGCTGCCAACAAATAAGGAAGATCATTTGAATTTCTCAGGCAGAGTACCATGTGAGTGGCATATGCTGCCACATTTTGCTAACTACTAATTAACAAACTAACCTATCAAAATTGACCAAAATACATTAAAATCAGCTCTACATCTAATAAAAAAAGAACTGTAGAGTAGCCATGACTTTGCATGGAAAAGTGAACTGCAAATTTTTTCTATCTGCTGCTCAAAACAGCACAAAAAATGACAGCCTCTATTTCAAATCCATCAAATACAACTAAAGTAAGTATGGAATGAAAGGAGAAGTCACAACAAACAAAAAGACAAAAATCAAAAGTGCTCCATCATGGTTACAGGCATGATAGAGAACATTTGGAATGATTACCAATTAGCACATCAGGTCAACAAGCCATGAACTAGTACTTTGAATGCCCAAATAAAGCAAAATATTGTCAGTAAGGAAATGAAAAATAACAACAGAAGACCTCAATATCCCTAGAAAAATAGATAAAGAGCATAAAGCATGGGAAAAATTGCCTATTTTTGATTTGTAGTGCTGTGTAAGGCAACAATGATACTGTTGTGAGGTGAATGTGCAGCAGATGGTGAAGCTGAGAGGAATATTGTGTAAATGCAAGAAAAAGGGGTCACTTCGTATTTAATCAAAAGTGGTCTAGTTTATTGATCTAATGGAGTGATCCAGTAATGAGATCCAGTTTAATCTTGCTTAGTCTAGATAAGAAGCAGAAAAAACAACTTGGCTATGAAGTCTAGAATTAGTAGACAGATGAAAAATTATGCGGGTTGTGAAGCTGATTATGATGATAATGATAAATAAACTTGCTGTTACTCTTCTTCAATCTGATAAAAAAAGCACTTAAATAGTAAGAGAGGTGCTTTAAATCAGCCACAATTCCCATTTTAAATGCACATAACCATCATTATAGTTGGAAAAAGCTTATACACTGAAATATATGAATAAACATGAAAAATACAAATGACCCAAGGACAACTATAAAAGATAAGAAGAAATTAATGATTTTTTGAAGGACCTAAGATCTCCCCCATAAAAAGGTAGTAATTCAATTAACATACATGGAAGCTCAACTGGACAACGTTCATTGAATACAGCATCAGCTGGTAGTACACCAATATTCTTCAAAGCTTCAAATGCAACCCTCTGGTCAGCTTCCTTTGGACTTGGCATTAATACCTCGGATTTCATCATCTCAGAACCAAATGAGACAGTTCCACGAAGTCCATGAGGAGTATTTTCTGATTTATAATTTGGTACAGGCAAGAACTTCTTTTGGCAATACTCTTGCAGTATGTTCTTGTATGATATGAAATTGTTTTTACACCATGCCTCAGCCATTTGTACAGTGCATGTCATAGGCTCTAGTTGTAAAGACAACATATAATACTACATTATTAAAAGAAAAGAAATCTAAATATATGATTACTTTTTTCCTATACATACAAAAACTTACATTAACAAACTACAAACCAAACAATCTACTTTAAACACAACAAAGAAAATACCAGGGGGTGCAAATTATCATGACTACCCACTGGCCTTTAAGGTACTCCTGTGGTCAAAAAACTAAAGTCAAATAATTAGTCACACATAATCACTTTGGATTTTTGACCATGCAAGAATCTAAAGACAACAACTAAATAAGAATACAATAAAGGAATAACAGGAGAGGGTTTGATAACAGAACAACATGAGAGATATGATTAATTTTATAAACATTTAAGATGATTTTACATGGTCTATGAGTAGAAAGTTGAGTGTTTGCAAGCTAACTATGCTCTCACTATAAGTACTGACCAAACAAAATTGCTATTTACTACTGTGAAAGGATGCAAACTGCATTGAATTATTGAAAGGTCCTTGACCAAAAGTAGTCAATTCATTTTGCTGAGCAAGCTAATCTGCATATTTATGGCAACAATTATTACACTTAAAATTCTCATGGCCTTATGTTAAATAATCTTGAGCTTAGCAAATTTTCTATCCAAGAGAAACAAATAAAACAAAGAGAATTTTTTCTGATCAGTTTGAAAGATGTGATTTGTATGCTGCAAGGATGAGTCCTATGCACTCCATTGATCAATAGTATCAACAATACTTATGACTGCAAATAACACTAAAGACATTTGCAAGATGTTTAGATGCAACATAGCATACAACAGCAAATTCAATATGGATCAAAGGGGAATTGTAATTAAAACAATTGTAATTAAACTGGGATTCAGACCAAATAATTTAACATGTGACAATAAATAGTTGATTGTGGCTAGATGTGCCAGAAAGAATATAAATGATATCATCTAGCCGCAATCAACTATTTTTTATTGCAGTACATCAAATTTTTGGGTCTGAATCTCAGAAGAAATAACAATTTTAAGGTATTGAAGATATTGTTTATTAAAAACCACATCTCTGTCCAAACTAGACTGCATGGAATAGTCTGCCTAACGTGGATAGAAAGTTAAACTGAAGCTTTTATATATATCTATATATATATATGTGTGTGTGTGTGTGTGTGTGTGTGTGTGTGTGTGCGCGTGTGTGTGTGCGTGTGTGCGCGCGTGTGCATGTCTGTGTCTGTGTCTGTGTGTATAATCATATTTAACATACAAAAAGCAATTCATAAAATAAGGAGCATAACTAGAATTCTAAAAACAAAGATAATCATTTAAGCAAAATAATGTTTGCTGTCAATTATCGTGGCAATTACTATTCAATTGCAATGACCACAGGGCCAGAGAAAAATTAAGGAAAACCCAGATCTCAGAGAACAGACTCATGAATATACTCTGGTTACACAAGAACTACAAGCAAACTACAAATGTCAAATTTAATAGCCCTGTACTGTGCTTATAAATGGAAGGAAATCCCCCTCTTTCAGGACATTTCAGCCTTTAGAGAGAAATAAGGAAATGAAACTTGGAAAAAAAAGGAAGTTGATGAAGTATTAGGAAAGTAAAGGAAAATTATGCAAGTATCAGAAAATGGAAGATATTTGAGAAAAAATAAAACATGAATAACTATCTAATATTCTAGCTGTTTCTATTAGACTGTTTCCTGCTCAAGTGACTTTAAGATACGATCCCTCCTCTTTGCTCCAGTTACATTTTACAATAGCAAGCATTATTAGCAATGCAGCACACTGTTCATTAAAATTTGAGGTCTGATTTGCTAAGTCAATCAAAACCCAAGTCACGCCTCTAAGTGCTAATTGCATAAAATGCAATGTGAAGTACTTGAGCACCATCATAGCTTCCATAAATTAGCATAAATAATTATCTAATCAGATCTATCAGCCTATAGGAGAGATCTGTTCTGCAACTGTGGGGCTATTTTAGTACCTTCCAGGTGTAAAACTTTTGATATGTCTACTGAAGGAAACTGGAAGAAATGTAAGGCAACAAAACAAAGAATAGAAGAAATCTCATTGCTAAAAGTGGAAGCACTAGTCTTGCATTCACTGTGTATTTGCCGGTATTGAATCAGAGAATCAGTTGCAAAAAGCATCAGGCAATTTCTCCAGGCATATATGTGGTACATACAGCCAAGGACAAATATAGTTTACAATTGGTGAAATAATGCATTAATGGTGATGGCAGGTAGATAGCCAATATTGCCAAGATATTTTGCAATTTGTTCCACAATCAAGTTTCTAAAGTTCTAAATGACTATATCCTTCTGCAAATTATTCTGAAAAAATCTAACTTTAGCTTGTAGCAGGTCTGCACAACTGAAAATTATGGAGTGGTGTCACTGAAAAGCAAACTGCTACGAGAAGTCAGAGCCCATGAAATTGCTGGAGAATTCTCTGACTAAATCAAATTTGAAATCTAATGTTTAATTCCCGGTGGATTACATACCAGGTGGAGAAGCACCATTAGCAAGTATCTTCCATCTGTTACCATCAAGCCTTTGAATCCGATTTTCACCCTGTAGCTTATAGAGCCTTGGCAGGATCTGGCCTTTAGATTCAAACCCAAGGGTTCTAACAATATCATCAGTATGAAGGCCAATTTCACCAGCTTGTTGCAGGTTTTCAAGTATAGCCTTATTTACTGCAATAAGTCAAAAATTCATCTTGATCAATGAATTCACTGTCTATTTATTAACTGTAGCATGGCAGGCAAAATAGCTGGTGTAATAGTTTAAGAACAATAGCTGCTACATTACAGCCACAAATAAGACAGATGAAGCCTAGGAATGCTTCAAGTTTGATGGCAAATGAAGATCAAAAAGAATAACCACATGAAGTTCAAGAATAAAGTGATAGGACAAATACTGAATAGTGAGTGGACACTTGTTCTTTACAAAGAGGTGAAAACCCCTAAACCAGCCATTGTTGGTTATGGTAGCCAAGGCAAAAGTCTTTGAATGTTTTTAACTTATAATCTTTGATTTGATAAGGGGGTTAAATAATGGTGAATGAAAGCCAAACATTCTAATGATTGTGTGAATGTGGCACTGTAAATGGGATCTTGCTTGGATAACAATCTGTAATATCTCTAACACATGAAGCTTTTCCCATTAAAGTAGATACTTTTGTATGCTTCTCTCTTGTAAAATAGTCTCTCCTGTATCATTATAGCAATGGCTTCCCTAAGCATCCAAATTAAAGATGGAAAATCTTTTGGAGTCATGTATTTCTACTATCTATTTATGAGAATTCAATAAGAGAATTTCTGTACAAAATCAGATAGCAACAAAGGAATAGGCATCTGAATAGCATAGAATTTTGACATAGCTTTAAAAATATAACAGGCAAGCCAATAATTGGCTTCTTCCTACTTTTCCTTGAATTGTAGTACATTTCAATCAACTAGTTCTAATCCATTAATGGAGGTTATAAAGTTGACAATCAATGTCATTATAATGAACTTGATTTCATGTTATCACTTCTTTGACTGCTACACCGTATTGAGTCATGCATAATTATTCATTGAAAAATACTACATCTATTTGTGATACACCTGACTTCAAGTTCAACAAAGTAATATCTCATAACTATACTATGTCGTGTAATACAAATAGCATCCAATTGAGGGGTTGGCCTAAACCCATATCAAGCACTGCTTTGGCCTACATTACACGCGCAACGACAATCATAACGGCATGGGATGGCAAAAAGGATGGAAAATTAAGTCGATGGAGAATTAACTGGAACATCTTCACGAGTACAAATGACTGGTGTAGGCTAACAAGTTTAAAGTCGGTCACTTAGACCAAAGAGGCGACTGCAACCGCTCCATAAGACGAGTTAGTGGAGGGCATAAAGTTAACAATCAATGTCATTACAATCAACCTGATTGGCTCTCACGCTTAATTTTCACATGAATTTCTGAAAAACAGCCTTCCTGTTGCATCTGTAAATGATATTGCGAATGTTTTTCAACTTACCTGCTGCTATCGAAGTATTCATTTTTCGTTAGCACTGAGACACCATGTCAAACAACCAAGCTGCCTGCACAATGGGTTTGCAAGAAAAGCAACTACAACAACATCAACTTCGCCTATTTTCAAATTTCTGTCCTCAAAGTCAGATGAATTGTCAAATTTTTGTTAAATAATACATTGAAAACAGTAAATTCTTGTTTATTCATTGTTGAAGCAATTTCTTTAAATAGTTTTTTATACCACCCCGGTAAATTGCCATTGGTTTGTTCCTAAGCGACAGTGAGCCCCCCCTCTGCTTGTCTCACCACAAAACTAACATGCTTTGCAGTCTCGCGACAGTATTCCGCATACCTCAGACTGCAGCAAGGGCATAAAGTCACGTGTGCTTTGGAGAATTACGAAAAGATTACAAAAATCAACCACAGACTAGCAAGAGAACATTACAAAACCATCAAAAAGTCTCGAACACTTTTTACAAGCGAAACAAACGTATGCCTTCTGCCCAGACCTCCCTCCAGTGGCGCAGCCCCCCCCCAAATCTGTACATTTTTTGGAAAGTAGAGCATATGAAAATCATCATTCTTTTGTAAAAGGCTAATTTAGATTGAGAAAGCTTTCGAGAAATTGTTAGTTCACAAGTTGAAGAGTATTTAAAATACGTTGTTTACTGGACGACATTATCGTTTTCTTAAGGTGGGGGACTAGTCGAAAATCTATTTTCTCTATGGTAATAGTTAGAAAGCTAAAAATTTGCAAGCAGGGCAATATCGATGCCCTAATTTCAAATCTGGAAGAAATTTTACAAAATGGCGCATGGTTGCCATGGTAATGACCAAACAATGGAAAAAA
>OLMO02000006.1:5276707-5306451 GCA_900291935.2 Cassiopea xamachana | reverse complement strand
TATCTTAAAATTTCGAAAAATACAAATTGAATGATGTCTCCTTTGAGCTTCGGGCTTAGCATTGAGTTTGGCCTAATTTGACTGTCCAGGCCAGCATAGGCGTCAAATCTTGATTGGCTAGCAAAGGAATCACCATAGAAGGATTCCTGCCAATAATGTTGCGAGAATTCGTTCAAAAGCATCGAGAAGCGTGTTATGGTGGTAAAAAGTGCACTTATTTGCGAAAAAACTGATAATACATAGATTCGGATAATTGAAAAATATATTGCCAGCATGTTCAGAAGGTTTCAATTCACATATCCAGAAGGAGCAATTTCTACAACTTGTACAGATCAAAACTTACCGACATTACAAGCAAAGATGGATAACATGTAATGCAGATATAACTTTTGATCTGCGCAAGATATAAAAATGCTCCTTCTGGAAATGTGAATTGAAGCCTTCTGAACATGCTGGCAACATTTTTTTCAAGTATGCGCAACAATGTGTTATCAGTTTTTCGCAAAGACAGTACACTTTTTACCACCAAAACACGCTTCTCAATACTTTTCGAACGAATTCTCGCAACATTGTTAGCAGGAATCCTTCGATGGTGATTCCTTTGTTAGCCAATCAAGATTTGACGCCTATGCTGTCCAGGCCTACTTTCGAACCTTCGAAAGTCTGTACTACGAAAGCTATTTGCAGTGTTTTGCAGGTTATAAAATTCTAAAGCAGCCGCACTTCAAAATATTGATTAAAACGTATTTACATTATAGCCACAGCTATGTATACATGGGTGCGCTATTTATAGCAATAAATGTATAATATCTTCTGGTCTCGAGAGTCCACCCTTGAACATGAACAAAAACAACAACTACACATTAGGTAGTGAGTTTTCNCAGTACTACCTTAAAAAATGAAGGGGATTGCCTACATCAAGAGAATTATTTTAGTGAAGATCAAATGAAAAGATCAAAAATATTTTAAAAATTTATTTCTATAATTCCAAGCGTACGGTTTTGCTCATGATAAATTAAAGAGATGCCAATTTGGCTTTTGGTTGATAAGAACATTTCTTGGCATATTATTATCTTCATAATACTAACCAACAACACATATTTTACCATAAACTCAATGTCAAAATCAGGGATGTACTGATGGGGGCGTGGGGGGTGGCGTCGCGCCCCCTAATATTTTAAAATTTGCAAGAAAGTTGGTCAAAACAGTTAGCCAAGCAGCAAGAAGGTTGGCCAGAGTATTTTCTGTGACCTTTTTGTTTTAGCAACAATTTAGTAACAGTAGTTGGCCAGTTGGTCAGAACGCCCCCCCCCCCAACAGCAGGTGTCTCAGCACATCACTTGTCAAAATGCTTTGACATCAACGATAAAATGCTTGAATGGCAAGACTGCTTTGCTGCCATACACAGCAAAATCTGTCAACAAATTTTCACAACTGTATCCCTTACAATGAAAACAGTGCTTGTCAACATATGTGTACGGTTTGAAATATCTTCCATCATTAGCCGTATATTGATTACTTAATATGAACACTACTACATATAATCTGACAAGAAACGAAAGGATAATTTACATTTTTGCAGTTTCCACATTCTTCACTTTTGCAGATTTTGAGAAAAAGCGCTTCTGCTTTCCAGGACAATAGAACTAATGACTCCGAACTAAAATAGAATCTGTTCCAACCAACTCTCTACTCGATGATAAAGCTAAAAATTGATAAAGTTTCCTCACTTCTACACACTTTTGTTCCCAGTACCTATCTTCCTTGTTCTTGCTTCTAGCATACTCAAGAGGTCTATCATAGCTAAGTCTAAGCTACAAGGAATATTACAAGTAATAGGAAGGGCAGACTTTGGCATTTTAAGCACCTTGGCGATCCCTAAAATGTGTTGGAACATCTGTCCTGATATTCCCCTTAAGCTTTTCATATTTGAATAGCTACACATCTTATAAGATAATACATGCTGGACTATCCCTTCCAACAACTTTCCCCAACAACTTCAACAAATCATGCCTAACAACTCAGGTCAAAAGCACACTTTTAAATGATAAATCTAATATTCAATAACAAAGAATGAAGACCTAGCACAATGGAAGAGTCACAAGTCACAGCGACAAGCTTGTATGTCCTGTCTTCTTATTCTTAGACAGCAAGACCCAACTACAGAAATGATAGAGAAATCTACAGCTTCTCCCAAAAATCAAGACCTTTGCCTTCAAGCATTGTCATGGAGCACAGAAAAGTCTTGTCTACTTGCCATTGCATAGAAAAAACATTGGGAGGAGAAGGAGAAAAGGCTAGTACAGTAATATTCTGCAATGGCAAAATTGTTTGCTTTTACCTAACAGGTTTCATTCAAGCACTGTTAAGAGCAATGCTTTTAAAAATACGATACAAGAAGAATCCACCGAGCGGTGGTTGTGCAAATAAACCTTTACACTTTCTTTCAGAAAAATGAAGTCTATCTTCTACTCTAATATATGCAAAACAATAGCTTTTTCTAAGCGAAAGAGAACTGCCAACGGCTATGATAATACTAGATACCAAAACAATTATCTCTGACGTATGTACCTTCATAAAACAGAAGTAGATATATCTTGCAGGTCCTGCCTTCTTATCAGAGATAATTATGGTCTCACATCAACGGTATTGACAAAAATTGCTCTTATGAGATAACCTTCAGCGAAAGGGGTTTGGTAACTACTGAGCAAAAATACATGAAAATAGTAAAAGAAAAATATATAATTAATCAGCAAAGGACATAGAGGCATAAATTAAACTAAAACATCAGTCACACCATTCTGTGTATGGATAAATTATATGTTTGCTGTGTTCTTACACAAGTCAGCTTCCAGAGCTACTTTCTTCTCTACTATTCCTGGAAAAGATGTACTTCAGTTCCTTCCTGAATGACTTTAAAGAAAGCAAGAAATTAATAGACCTGAACAGAGAGCCACTCAGTATGAACAGAACCGAAGCATCTCGTAAAATGTTTATGAGTAGGCAATTGCATAAGGTGCACAGGTTGAAGTAAATCGTAATGAAAGAGGCGGGTAGGTAGCTGAATATAAACACTAGCAGCATCTTTAGGAATGACTTTGTTGCCCGCTGTCCCTTTCTAGTAGAACTGTTTTCTCTGCTCTTCAACGTAGCTGTTTCCGAGCCTAAATTCGTGTCATCTTCTTTGTGCGACTGTGCTACAAGCTTCTTTTGATAGACAACCACAGTTACTATTAATAGAATGAAAGGTAGCAAAATATTGAATGATGTAAAGACTATGAGATACTTCATGAAGCCAAAAAAGAAATAGGCTGGTATTAAAATAATTGATAAGCACCAAGCCGAAGCTATCAGCAATATCACTGATCTTTTGGATAGCCCCCTGCGGTATGAGTGCGGTCGTAGTATTGCATAAATTCGATCAATACAGAGAAACAGGAGAGTTAACAAGGCGACACCTCCAAGAATGAACATTGTAGTGTGAGCAACCATGGCTTCGTGTGGCTCTAAACCGGAATTCTCTGCTTCTGAGATATGAATAGCAACAAAGCAAGTATCAGCTACTAGGCCAACAAGGGCATCGGGAACAGCAATGTTTAATAAAAGTTTGTAGAATAGATTCTTGAACTTATTTCGTCTGTTACGGTAGATGATGTAGATTATGAGCGAATTGAGAGTCGATGTTGGAACAAATAGAAAGAAGCATAAGATAGCAGTTGTGTAGGACAATGCTACATGCGAATGTCCCAGTGGACAATCCTCTGCTTTGCTCATTTTGAAAAGCACCCTCTACAAAGCACGCTCTCTTTTGGGCAACAAATTCAGAATGTATCTGCAAATTCCTCCGATTGCATTTCAAATGATGATTTAAAACAGTAATAAATGTTTCTCTGTTAATCAAGTGTCGCATTCTTTCTCTCCATAGCAAATGATATTTTCCCAGAGACGCAGAAACTACGTAATAAGTGCATACCCTTTAAGGTGGAATTAGATCGACGAAGCTTGGTGCTTTGAAATTCCAAGAGCCAGAAACTCGGTAGCTGTGCCTCTTGGCAAAAGGCTGATGTCTCCAACACTTTGAAGGTAATTACATTCACCTTGCATAGACTTTAAAGCTGAGATGGTATCTGAAAATTAGGGCTTTGACGTGGCGAGAAAATAGAGTCGATAAATAGATGATGTGACATAGCTTTCAATGCCAGATCTTTAATTGATGGTCTGCTCTGTGAGCTGCAAAGCTACATATATTCCAATACTTTTTATGAGGTTACACGAACAAGGTACCTGGAAGTCCACGCGTAAAAACTAAGATATTCCTTTAGTGAGTATCTCACTTATGAAGAGATAGAAATGGCAACACGATAATCATACCTGATAGAAAAATACAGTGTTCAAATACACCTGCACGACTATACAATGCTCAAGATAACGAACTGCGCCTCCAAGAAGAAAAAGAAAATTATCTAATTAGTTTTCTCTCTTGAGAAACTAATACGAGAAGACCCAGCTTGGTGCACATAGACCTGAATATGCACTGAAATATTGTCTATAAATGAGATGTATCGATCGAATTTTCAAACCGTTTCTTGACGAAATTTGAAGTCAAAATTTACGTCAAACAGTAAGTACCTGCTCAAAAGATTACGCCAGAAACCTGCAGGAAGAGGCCCGTTCTGTAAGCATCCACGACGATGTCAACTTCAGCAAAATTCCACTGCTATCAGCAGTGTTACAGAGGTAGGATATTATTGCAAATGGTATCCTTACGGCAAAATAAAACTCAGATAATTGCTTATCGAATGAATGCGATCTTGCATAGCTGTGACTCTGAGCAATCCATTTCAGCCGAAAATCACTTGGCAACGCACTAGCCACTGAAAGTAGCAGCAGGTTGAAAGCAAACGATTTTCCATGAAAAAAATTATCAACAAACAAAGTTAATTCATTGCAACTCAAAACAAGCTGCACTTTAAGTTCAATTGCAATTACTTTTGGACGTAGCTGAGCGTTTGAATACTGTAATTACAAATTCAGTTGGACATGCTGTGAATTTTTTAAACATAGATCCTACAAAACTGCTACATCGGTAGCAGAGTGGCGGTGGTGGGGGGGAGAGAAGGGGGAGATACAAATTCTTCCACCCTTCATTATCTGTTCCAATGCTTCTTGGGAAATGATGTCATTTCCAAAGTCTTACTGCTAGTCTCATAAACAGCTCTTACGATGGGAGATCATCGGTATAAAAAGGTACCTATTCGGTATCAAAAAGTACTCAATTGCATCAATAGGCACCAATCGTTATCAAGAGGTACCTGTGTGGTTCAATAATTTCTTCACAACCTCCATCCTCTCAGTACTGCCATCATTTCTCGATTTGCTGTAACTTCCATATTAAACAAGTAGAAAACCACAGCTAGAACGGGTACTCATCCCACGGCTTTCCACGAACACTCAAATCATATGAATGATGCAATGTAGATGCAGGAACAGCGAAAATGGGTTTGGTTGGAAAAAGTCTATAAATCCAAAGCAACAACCTGGCAGAAAAGCAGGGTAGGGTAACAGGGTAGAACATTGTTCAAAATATGCACATTTGGAAAAATTTCCAAGTATATAATACACTCAAATTTCTCTTGAGTATTCAACTTATTAGTCTGATGCAGGCATAAAATTGTCAAGAAAATCTATGGCATTTGTGTCTAAGGCATGACCCCACTTGAAATGGAATAATTCCAGTATGTAAAGTATATCAATAATAGCATCAAATTAATTGATTGCTAGTTTGAGATAAATCTTCACATAAGTTTTGGCAGATAGTTGTCTGTACCTACTCAATTTGCATCATAAAATGGCAAGTATTTGCCTGAACTTATCTCAAAGATGAAACAGTTTACAGCTGGATGAACTCAGAAATCTAGCCTAGCCTAGCAGCAACTGAGATAAAGCTCAGGATTGCCAGTGTATGGGAAGCAATACTATAGTTAAGAGCAAGTGCTGTTGTGGAATTCATGGTGTTGATGCTATTGATACACAATTTCATACAGCTTTATCTGCTTGTAATGCTCAACTTTGAAAGGCATTTCAAAATATTCCCTTTAAAGATATTACCTGTATATCAAATCAGCAACATTTTATACTCAGGGTATTAACTAACGTTCTCAGTAACCGGTAACCGGCTACTTCCCAATTCACTGATTCCTCGAATTTCCCAAAATGAAAACAAATTAATGGTAAACGCACGTTTTCTGCCTGGAACCCACCTCTCAAATATTACAAAACAACCGACTGTCTCGTCAAAAATAAACAAAATCGCAGTTTCTATGTTCAATGCGTCGGCACAATTTGGCCGCAATTAATCGCACTTGTTATTTTCGGAATGGTTATTTCCGATTTGGGTGTCACAAACTCGGGCAAAAACAGCCTCAGAATGCACAAGATTGACCTTTTTAGCATAAAAAAGTCAAAATTTTCCAGGGCTCCGCCCTGGCCCTGCTAAGACCCCTTCCGCCAACCCCCTCAAACTCTCGAACTGCACTGCGCACCTTGCTGTGCATGGGCGCTAGTAGGTCGCGCTTCGCGCGCCTCGCGTAAATTTTCGTGAATTTCCCAAACTGGTATGACCGGCCAATGCGACTAAATCCTAGTTAACGCCCTGATACTTGATCTGGAATTCTATATCATGGTCAATAATCTGTGTACTATTTAAACAAGTAAGTATCATGACTGGGGCAGTTAGATTTTGAATTTATTTTGCCAAATTTTTGATCAAACATTTTGAATTTTAAACCAAATTTTGACTTTTGTATATCCCCAAGTGATACCCGGTAGAGAACTACAGCATCAACAAAATGAAGCTTTTTGCTTCTTACCAAGAAGTAAAACCTTTCTTGGTGAGAAGCAAAAAGCTTCATTTTGTTGATTCTGTAGTTTTCTAACAGCTTTTGGTAGCCGACATGTTTGCACTAACACTCTTTACTGCATTCAATTTGTATCATTTCAGAAAACATAGGCTTGGGATTGCAGAAAGCTTCCCCAATGGCAAGCACCTAAGTCCTCATGACAGCCTCAAAAAGAGAATATTTACTGTAGGATATTTTCTCCACCAGTTGCACCAAACCCCAATAACATGAATAGATAGCAGTCAGACAGGTCTCAAGCTAAGGGAAATATTTTTGGATGTGAACAAAGTGCAGAACCCCAATTTGCCAGTGAAGACTTGTCTTGAGGTTTGTTAGTAAAACTGGATTTGCCAACAAATTCTTTCAATTTGCCCACAGATCTGCTCTGGCAAAAAATCTGCTCTGTGATATGGTTATGCTATGCTCTGTAACAAGTTCATGTAGTCCCTCCCAGGCCTAATTCAAAGTTCTTTGCCTGAAAGTGAAGCTCTGACAAATATTTTGCTTGCATAAAATATGGAATGTAATAGGTAAGCAGATGAAGATGTGAATGAAAAGTGTCCACAGATATCAAAATTGTGATATTATGTGCTTGTGAGTGGTGCTTGGTACTTGCACCAATTAATGAGCTGTGATCCCTCCTCAAATACAAAAATTAAATAAAAATCTTCTGAAAGTAGAATAGGAGCTAAATTTGAATACATTTCACCTCTTGAACACCAACAGCCTGTGCACCATTGAGTGTCCTCTTCCTTGTAAAGGTATCAAGGTCCCAAAGAATTGATGTGTCTTGTGATGTTGAAATAGCATACCTCCCAGAGCCATGTATTGATATTTGGTGTACAGATGATGAATGCCCTTTCATTGTACTTACAAGTTCTTTTGATTCTGCAAAAAAATCAAGTGTGTAGATACACTAAAGGAAAAGAACTCTGTTGGCAAGCAAAACAAATGTGATGAGAAGCCACAGATTCAGCAACCTTTATTCTAAGTTACATCAAAAGAACTACCCATCTATTTGTGTGCAACTTGCAGTTTAAGCTACAAATTCCTAGAAAACACACTTCAAATACTCAAAGTATGTCCCTAATTGAGGTTTAAAATACTCATTTTATTCATAAATAGTCTCTTACAACCTCAAGTAAAAAAACTGTACCTAAATGTAAAAACAACCTCTGCAAATTTGTTTAAAGTGCTTCTACACACACTACCTTATTGTAAAGGGAAAATACATGTCTTAGGTTCAGTAACTAAAAGGTGTTTACCTTTTAATTAATAAGGTTGAAAATAAAGGCTGCCATATTTCGCATAACACAGCACCATCAAAATGATGCCGTACTATTGGGAGAGTAGGAACCAGTGCTGCTCTTCTAAATTTTCTGATTGTGATAGTGCCTATCTGGTGCGGGCTTTGCAGGAGACCCTCTCATGAATGCTTCCATTTTGGGAAGAGCTGCCTGTGACATGTCTGCCATCCACTGGTGCATTGCAGGTGGTCTTGCAGTTTGTGTGGCTGTATGGAAACTGGGCTTCATTTGAACAATATATTAGCAGTGTTAAGCCCCCTTTATTCTTTTTTTGAGTTAAGTTGATACTGTTAAATTGAAAGCACCACCTACAGTTGAGGCTAGATGACTTGCATCCTTCCTGCTGTATGTGATGTGGAGAAAATAAAGCATATAGCTTTTTATGTTTAAAATGGCTATATAGAAAAAAGGTAGAGATACTTACCTGCATTGTAACATCTTAATGAGAAATCAGACAATGCAACTAAGACTTCATTATTGTGATGAAGACAAAATGAAATGGCAGTGCATGGCATACCAATCCTTTGAACTAGTGAGAACCTAAACAAAGTTCAAACAAAATTTGTCAACAAAATTTGTCAAAGAAGGAATGCTATGGTTTCCAAAACTTAAATTTTTGAAAGAAGCTTACAAATCAAATTAAACTGCAATGTGCTGTACAAAAGAATATTTATTTCAATCTAGGGCATTCCATGCCAAATGAAACAGCTTTCTCACTAACACCCTCAGACTTAGCTGTTTCTTGGCACACAAGTTTCTCGCTGCTAGAAAAGACTACGTGCCAAGCATTACTCCAAAATTCCAAGCCATTGCTGATATATAGATACTTGGCCCCAGATCTTTTTGGTATCCTTTTTTTCTCAAATATTGATTGATTTTTATTCTTGTTAAGAGCAAATACTACCTCATTCCAAGTGATAATGTAATAGAGTATTTGTTAACACTGCATAAGGCTGAACTTTTGAGGCAACATTGAGGCTCAATGCACTATCACTCTCAAACCAATAGTGATTAGGGAGTTGGTGAAAACTCTAGAATTCATGGTATTCAGACATGAAGCTAGTCATCTCTCCTCATTTGCAAAAAGCCCAGAGTAAGCTTCCTCTCTGTAATGCACATTATTTACATGTGAAAGCATAATGGACTCTACATCCACTTTCACTTTTCCTACCTGATCAATAACAATGGTGTCCTATATGTAGTGTACAATGAAAATACATACATACCTGTTCTTATGCAGATCAAATGAGTACAAGTTCCCAACATGGTCAGCTGCTACAAATCTATCACCAGATCTATCAAACGCTGCATGAAGAAACCTGACAATTTTCCCATGCTTGAAGACAACATTTGGCAAGGAGTTTGAAATGTTCAAGAGACATCTATCAAGGAAATTATCATCAATATACTACAAAGTCACAAAATGAGGGCAACTTATGAAAAAAATTATTATCTACGAACAAACATCTGCATAGTTTCCTGGCTAGTTAAAGTGCAACTTTTAGTGGCGTATATAAGACAAACAAGTATTTTGCAGGGCCATACTGGAAAACCTGACAAGAGTGGGTTTGCTAAAAGGAGAGGGGATCCCACAGGACCTGGTGGTAAGTCATGCTGTTAGTAAAGTGGGTTTGATCGCTAAATAATAATACGATCCGCCTGCATATGCATGCTACTAATGACTTTTTGCAAAACTTGTGCGATTCATATTTAGCAATTGGTCATTAGTAAGTTCTACGTCAACTTTGAAGGGCACAGTAAAACTGAGCTAACGGCTCTTGCACTAAAAAGAAAGATCATTCTTAATTATAAAAAACAAAGCATTGTACAATATGTTTGGCAACAATTAGACTTGCATTCGTAAAACTTTGTGTTAGGCCTACTCAGAGAATTTGCATGGAGCTCATTGATGGCCTAAAATTGAAGGAAATTAACTATAACATCTCATACCCACTATCTGGATCTGGAATGAGCTTTCGATGCCACAGCCTTCCAGATGTTTTTCTGCACAATTCAAGACGCTGCATTCTTATATGTTCAACATTCTTACTTCAAAAACTGTCGGTTCCACAGCTGTTATTTGTAGTTTGAAAGCAGTTTCCCGCTCAGAAAAAGTAAAAGCTCCTCCGCAGACTTAAGCAGGGGTGGATATTTTTCTTGATTTTCATACAGTGGAGGTGCTACACGTTTTTTTATAAGAAAAACGTTTATAAGAAAATGAGGATCAAATGTTCAAAATCGTAAGAAAATCACGAGGCTCAATTTCAAAAATTAAGTGTTTTTATTGGTCAAAAATTGATATTCGTCATTATTGCCTTCAACATGGTAAAGATGGAATTCAAATTCAAGTATACAATGGTAATAACAAATGTTAAACCCATTTGAGCCAGTTTATTTCAGAAAAAGTTAAGAAAAATTTAAGAAAATCTCAGGCTCACTGTGGGAAAAAGTTAAGAAAATTGAGGCTCAGATAAAAAGACGGTTTTCTTATCAAATAAGGTGTAATAAAATGACTTACCGGGAAGACCACAACAACCCAGAAGGAAGTAGAAGAAACAATGATCCCACCAGACGTTGGTCAGCGAAAATTGGATGGAGTGATAGGCAGTGCTCTACCTGATAAGTGTTGTGGCAATGATGAGTTCACTCATGAAAATGACAGCGAACATTTTGCTGATAGTGATGATGATCACATTGGGGGGAGTCATTATAAAATGTTCTGAGGTGTAAAATTTCAAAAAGTGCAATATGAACCCCCCACAATTAAGATAATTGGTAGGGGTGTCATATTGCAAGATAAATGATGATAATTTGCCATCAGCAATTGTGTTAGAGCACTAGTTTTGTATTTTGTTTCTTAATTACAGGATGCTGTGTAGTGTGTCATTCATTTCTGTTGATTCCTGTTCTTTGTAGTCAGCCACTGTTCATGTCGTTCTATCACCATCGCTTTTGTCATCATCTCTGTGTTTAAGGTAATTTCTATTGTGAATTTGTTGCTTATGTGATATCAGTATCTGTACCTGTTTGTTGAGTCAGTCGTGTTGCAGTTGCCGTGCAAAGTAGTCGTGTAAGTCGCCGTGAGTTTATAGTTGCCGTTCGCCGTGGATTTGAGTAGAGTTTGTAACTTATCGTGTGGAAGCCAGTGACCTGAAGTTGTTTGCCGTTGTGGATTTGAACATTTCGAACTGGAACATTTATATGTATAAAAAGTTTACCCTTAATTGTTATTAATGTGCGTTGTTGTTTTTCATTGTTATTTTGATGTTCCATATTGATTTGACTTAACTGTAAAGCTACGAATTGTTTTACAATTGTCCGTTTTCTATTGTCAGATTGTAGTAACATACTGTTGAAAAAGAATACCTAATATTTCGCTTAGCCTTCATCGTGTTTTTCATTATCAGCCAAAGATTATTCTTAAATTCAAGAGCAACAAAGACGTACATTGGCCTGAATATCAAAGGAAAAATATCAAACCCTTTACTTCATCACAAAAACAATGCAAGACCAGTTCTGAGCAGAGCAATGAATTCGGCATCTACAGTATAGAAATTAATCAAAAAAGTAACAAATTGAAGAAGCTCAAAAATGAGTTCAGTTTTCCCAATGCCACACTCTCGCTTAGCGCTATGTTTCTCAATTGTTGTTTGCACAGCACCCTATGGGAGGAGAAAATATTTTGCGGGCCCCTCCCCATTCGCTATAAATAAGATCATTATGTATAGCAATTATATAAGCATACTTCAGGCGCGGATCCAGACCGGTTTCACCGGTTTCCGTGCATCGGTGAGGTTTCCAAATCAAAGATAAGTTTTTTAATATCTCTCCAATGTTGCAGAAAATCAAAACAACTTTGGTCAAAATTAATTCCAGTTTCAGATGAACAAGGCCATGCATCTTATTAGCCATGACATGTGTCAATTCGAAATAAATAAGCAATAAAACAATCGATGACATAATCATAGCGTCACTTTCTTGGCTTTATTTGCTATGATTCTCTTGGAGGCACGTCATAGGAGCATCTGTCATCAGTTAGTTCGCAACGTTTTGCACATGTGATTCACTCGAGAATAGCTGTGACGTTTTCAATTGTTTTGACATCAGTCCTTTGTAATGTTTGTAATGCTATCAACCAATAAGGGCTGAGTAAACCGGTCCAGAGACTTCCGTAAACCGGTGGACGATTATTTAAAGTCAGTGAACCTGTGTCAATTAGGAAGTAAACCTTTTCTGAAGGAAGTAAACTGTGACTTGCAAGGGAAGTAGATTTGAATCGAACAGAACAAGAGAGAGCACTACTAGAAAATAGAAATGACTGACTCAGAAATGGAAGATCTTTGTCTACTTCACAGTGCCCGTAAGGAAAAGGGTGAAGGAGAGATTAAACGAATAAAAAAATAATACGAATGCATTTTAAGGGCTTCCGATATTAAAGGGAGGCGTGGAGAATTTAGGGGTCTGAGGGGTGACGGACATGCACAGGCATTTGTGAATGAAGGCATAGTGCAGAGGATGAGGATACAGGCTTCAGGTATGAGCTCGAAACCTGCTGCTATATGGTAAAGACTGCTTTTTTAATACTTCTGATTTCAATTTCGTGATTGTATCATAACCCTGCTGATCACAATTTTCAAACCCAGTTAGCTCAAAAACACATAAAAATTATTGAACTGCTAAGAAAATCGGATATGCACATTCGCTTTTAACTTACCTATCAGAAGTATAGATAGTTATATGTAGATCGATAATTTGTTTCCTTTAGCTGGTTTGCGTTTGTGTTGAAAAGCTCAAAGCAGAAAAATAATATAATTTGCATTCGAAGTAATGCCCAAACAGTTGCTATTATTTTACAATCTACAGTGGGTGTCAAATATTGAGGTCTGGGAACTAATGGCTCTTGTAGCCTGGAGACTACTTTATTGTTCTAACATTTATATAGGACTGCATATATCAAAACCAGTGTTCTTCTTTCTCTTCGGTTCAAGTTTTATGAGTTTATGCTTAACCCACGTTTACGTATTAATCTCTATACTTGTAGATAGTTATATATGGTATCACGTTTTGTATATATTTATCTACGTGGCTTCTTTCTGGACTTCACAGTGGGAATTTTTTTTAATGACGTTGAGAAAATAAAATTCTCTAGCTTGTTGAATATTACAGATGCTTTTTTCGCTAGTTCAATTTAGGCTGGCTTGTTTCTTATATTTTAAGAAACTGAGCAAAGCAGTTCTTAAAGCTTTTTCTTCTAAAGAACTTATGTTTATTGTTGTGGACTGCAATCACAGCTGCAGACATAAATCCAAGCAAACACATCTCAAAAATATACCACAACAATCCTTTAAAAATTGCACTTTGCATAAGTGGTTGTTATTCAGGGGTTGTTGATACTTCAAGTCACTTCAAGTATAGGGTGGAGGAGGTGGAGGAAATTTCATTCTTACCTAATCTTCATTTACACTTAGGCCTATTCGCTCTTACAATGCAGCAAATTTAAAAGATTTTCAGCAAAAATTTGCATAGTGTTTCCAATTATTGGTTGATATGACACCCTAATACCCTCGGCAACTATGCCAGTGTTGGCATTATTCAATTTTTTCATGTAGGACCTCTGCAGATGGTAATTGCTTGTACAACTCAGCGTACTTGTTTTTGGTTGGAGATTAATCTTTGTCAACGGTCTTGTTTGTTTTGAAAACGTTTGGTGGAAGCTTAGTTGGATAATCATTTTTTTAGTAAAGAGCGCTACCCACGTTTTCTGACAATCTAAAAGGCGTGGTCTTTCCCCAGGCATCGCCCCCTCAATCCCTCCATGTTTTCTAAACCGGTCAGAATTCAGGTCTGGATCCGTGCCTGGCCATATCTATTACTGTTGATTTCAGCTTCATTCAAGGATGTTGGAACAACAACAGGAAACATGAGCTAACAGGAGCAAAAGGAGCTCCAAGCACAATAGGCGAAGAAACGAGCCCAAGAATTGAGGGCTTTCGAGATAGGTCTTTTGGAAATCTTCATCGCAATCCTTTTTGTGGGACTATATTTCTCACAGCCATATAAATAATTTTATTTTCAAGCCTATCAAAAGAAAGCTTAATTGCTTTCTGTTGCATCAAATTGGCGTTTAGAAAGCACAATTTTGCACTCGAATAAGGGCATGTTTGGTCAAATTGCTTTGATCCCTTGCTTCTCCAAATAAATGGCGGGCGGGATGCTCACTCCCGCAGCCCCTTCTCCTGCATCCTTGAACTTTTCTGAAGCTGACTGTCTGGCACTAACCTTTCCATACCTTTTATGCTAGTCTAGACACAAATATACAGGCTTCATACGAATTACTTTTAAAATATTTCCAAAACATTTCCAAAATCAAATTACCAAACTTCCAAACCTAGGAAGCACATTTTCCTTCACAGTTTGAAGCCCCATTAAAGTAGAAAAACTGTATTTTCAGTGTTATATTTCATTTTCTTTTTGGCCGACTATGTTTTATATCATAGATAGTATAATGAACAAAAATATAAGGAATTTAATAATACACTAAGTTATATCCATTGTAGGATATTTTAGAATTTCTCCAAACAAAAATCCAAAAATTTTCTACAGTCGTTCGAAAAAACCTCTCTTTTCCAAACCTTTCAAGGTCTTGAAAAATGGCATTATCAATTTCCATAACTTTTCAAAACTTTCCGAAACCCGTACAAATCCTGAAATAACATTAGACCCAACATCAAACTTCGACATAATTTTTTCTACTTGAAAAGTTGTTGCCTTTGGAATTTGTTAGGCTCCATACGGGATGACTTGTAGAGCTTCAGCGCCATGAAAGTTAACCACAATTATAAGTTTCCAAGGCCCAACTCAACAATTCCATACCATGCTACATCGGCCTTTTTCCAATTGCTACTCGTTGCTAGGACTATCAGTTATTTCTTATTGTTACAAATACAATGTTTCTGTAAACAGTTATCGATAAAAGCTGTGGAGGCTACATCCAACATTGTATATTTCGATCTGGATGGGAACAGGATCAAATAATTGTAGATTTATGCTCTATTTCAAGCCCATGTATTTTCGATCGGTGTTTGACCTGCCGTTTTGAGCTTGCTACCATGCATGCTCTGAAAGTAGAGGAAAAGAGCTACCGAAAGATGTATGACAAGTTTGGTCACCGAAGATGAAACCAATTTCGAAAAAATTGCATCCTAGCTCATGGCCAATAAAGTATACCTAAATTTTCAGCGAATATCAGCCTCAATATTTTCATTCATTATATTCATCTAAAAAAGTGCGCAATGCAAGATTAGTTCTTGGGTTTACGCGTTGGTTAAAGCCGTTCTACAAAACTCGATCGATATGACAAAACAGAGGACAAGTACAAATTCTCTTTACAATTTCATTTTCAGATTCGTGCAGACGATGAGTTGAAAGTAAGTCACACTATAATACAAATTAAATTCTAAAACATGAGCAAGTGTCCGTTTTTTGCAAAGCTCGAATTCAAACGGTAACAAGGTGCTGTGCAAAAAAACTAGAAAAGACGATTACACATCTAACTGCAATACAAGAACATCTACAATGGTAGGCCTATATGCTTTACGCAAACAAGCTTTAAATTCTGTTGTACAGAGAAATTCACGCCACTACATTACATTACATCATTGTGGATTTGTCGAAATCTGTTGGGTGCTCTTCTTCCAGAATCTAGAAATCCTACAACAAAATACAAATATACATTGTAGCCATGTCACAAAAACAATGCTAGAGAAAATGTTGACTTTGGAGATAAAAGTTAAGAAACGCTTTTCCTGGAAGACACAATTGTATTTTCACTATGATACCTAATTTTTCGTTGAGCCTCGAAATTCTTGACATTCGTTGATTTTGAGCTTCAAAATGTTCTTACATTCTTGAGCAACAAAATTCGCAAATTCACTGGAATATTGAAGGAAAAGATTACATTGGCTGTTAATGTGATACTTCATCACAAACAGAAGAGCAAAGGGGAAAACAAATGCGGTATCTACATTACAAAACGTAATATATAAGACACTAAAATATGGAAAAATTCTTGGTCGAAATCAAGCTTGGGTCTTGCATTATTTTAAAATCTTTCTTAGTTTTCAGTGACGTCGAATCTCAATATCTTATAGGAGGGAGATCAGTCACGTGACAAACCCGCTGAAATCATACACATATCACTATGTTGCAAAAAACACGCTGAGCAGAAAATTCCGAATTTTCTGCTCAGCGGGTTTGTTGCAACATAATGATTTGTGTATGATTTCAGCGGGTTTTGTCACGTTATTGAGCTATAAGAATACATTTTTAGATATTAAAGTATAGATTTTATATCTAAAAAAGTATTCTTATAGCTCAATAACTTTTCTACCTTTTCGTATTTTTACTTTAGAAATTCAATGCGGTAAACGTGTTTCGCAGCCGTTTTTTGGCTTAGGCATGAAATTCTGCGAATTCAAGAGGGCAGCAACAAACCTCGCAACTTTGCGTAAAGAGTTTGATCACAAGAGGGCGGCAACAAACCTCGCAACTTTGCGTAAAGAGTTTGATCACTTTAATCTCGTTTTCCACGATTTCTGTAACAATAGTGAAGAAGTATAGGACTTATCTAGATAGTCTTTGTCACAAGCTTTCAGTTTTTCGCACCTAGAAGTTCAGAGGATGTTGATCTAGTCGTTTTCCTTCGATTTGAAAACTGAGAATGAATTTGCTTAAATAATACTTTTTATTTAAACTTCTAGGACCGAACTGTATGAAATGTAACTTTCATACCACCACAGTTGAAGCAGTTACTTGACCTAGGCTCATACGAAGACGTTGAAATTTACTGTAAAATTGTGTAGTAGGCCAAAGAATGCTTTTTCACAGTGACGTAAACGAAGTAAACAATGGAACCAAGATGGCAACTATTTCCCGATCTGTCTTCAGAAAGGGCAAAAGCTTGACAAAGAGGCAGTTAACTAACGAAGAGACAATTGTTTAATATATCTAAGAACTATAACGGACAGAACACTGAGTTTTGCCACAAAAGATACAGCTCAGTTAAAATCAAATATGAACTACAATAACGAAAGTGATATTTTCTGCATGTTTACGAAATACTAATCTTTTGAAATACTGTAATTTCTTTAGTCTGAGATTGATGAAAGATAAACCCTAATTCTCAATTTGGCTCAGCCTTGTTTATATAAAAAAGAGCGCATTCCAAGAGCTTCTGAATCACAACGCTGTAGGTAAAGTCACAGCTGTCTGTTGATTCACAATTCTCTCGGCTTTTATCGGTAAGTTACTGGTTTGCGTCCCACCAGAAAAAGAAGACACGCTAGCATTGATCAACTGCCATTTGAAAATGCGGTCTGTGAATGCCAATGGACTCTTTAGTAGGCAAACCAAAAAGTAGTCTAAGAAATTGTACTAAACTGGCCTAACAAACGAAAGCAGTAACAAATAGTGACCTGTACCTGTTTATTATCACCTGTTATATTCAGGACTGGAGTGTATTTTGAAAAGCTGTAGCGTTGAATGAAAATATTACATTTATTTTGAAAATGTCATCGATATTTTTGGATTGAGCCTTGTAAGAGAAAACTAAACTACATTGACAGTTGTGCATTGATTTTCGAGGCAAACAATGTAGATAGTGACCTAAAAACAGAAAAAAGCAACAAGAAGGTGTTTCATTACAGTTAAAACTAACACAAAAGTGTCTAATGCCAACAAGCTACCAAAACGTAACCAAAAAGATAGGACGCTTTGGTTTTCCTACCCATTAGTGTCAGTCTTGATACTAGCGACATTTGGTCGAAATTTTCCTGCATTCTTCCAATTATGTGTACACTGGAAAAAGTTATGACTCATCCTTCTTGCCGTTTGGACTACCTGTTGTACAGGCTCCTTTCTGAGAAATAACTATGAATACGTGCATTGAATAACCCATGTGCTTCGTCACATAGTTCTGTTATTCCCATTGAAGACAATGATAGTCGAAGTTTAAACAAAAGCAAATACTGAGGCTCTGTTGCTTTTCTGCTGCATTTATCAATTGAGAAAATTGGATTAGACTTACAATATGATATTCTCCAGGCTGTTAAACAAGTTCAATGGCCAAACATTCTTCAATGGGCTTACAAGGCCAGATAATTATTCATTTGAAAGCAAAAGTCGTTAGTACTTGAGATGTTGATAAAACACTCAAACCCACATTTAGACTATCGAACAATGATTACATAGTTCTGTTTTTCCCATTTGAGACAATTATATAAGTTTTAATTAAATACTTGAGGTTCTGTTGCTTTTCTGCTGCATTTATCAATTGAGAAAATTGGATTAGACTTACACAAAACATAATATTCTCCAGGCTGTTACACAATTTCAAGAGGCTTAAATGACCAAAAATTCTTCAATAGGCTTATAAGGCCAACTTATTCTTTTGAAAGCAACAGTCGTTAGTGCTTGAGATATTGATAAAACACTCAAACCCACATTTAGACTATCGAGCAAAGAGAGGAATGTCTAGTCATTGTGTAGTATAGTCTGAAGGCAGAAAGGAATTCAAACATATAAATGTTAGTCGTAGCCGTATTTCATATTTCCAAAACAAAACTAAACACACAACATAGCTAAAAAATCTTAAAGTAAAAACCAAGACAAGGAAGATAATGAAAAATAAATGGAAGTTGCTTGAGAAGGGGGTAGCAGTGGACTAACAAAGTACCAAATGAATGCAATTCGAAAATTTTGAGCCACCTCTTTTAAAGACTATTACTCCTTGAATCTAAGCACAAAAAAACTACCTTGCGCTACTTGGAGGAGTAACGCAAGTATTGTTAAGTATAGTGACGTAAACCTAGGGACGCCGGAGGAAGTCTTTGAGTGAGGGGGATGAGGAGGAGTGACAAACTCCTATTGGGTGTGGCAGTGGGGGCCAGGGGTGGAGCCTTTAAACTTTGTACAAATACGACCTTAGTTGACAAGAAAACCTTCTTTTTGATGGGATTTTGATGTTTTCAAAATATATCTTCTCTTAGATAGGTTATGCTATAAATTTTATGATATCATACACTATTAAAAAACGGGGGGGGGAGCTGCAGCCTCCCCAGCCCCACGGCTCCAGCGCAATTAACAACTGAAGGAAACGATGAATTGTAAAGTAAAGAAGGAAAATACATCTAATTGAAGAATTCTTCAATGTACTAGTTCTGCATGAAAAACAATTACTAGTTAACCAAAGCTATACACCAACATAGCTTGGATCTGTGAGAAAGTAATACATGGGTACCTGACATTAGGTACTTTACTTTTCCCAATCAGCGATAGCTTTCAATCCTCTACACAGTGATGTGCAGAGACACCTTCTGTTGGGGGGGGGGCGTTCTGACCAATTGACCAACTATTATTACTATAGTGTTACTAACATAAAGATCACAGAAGATACTGTAGCCAACCCTCTTGCTGTCTGGCTAACTTTTCCAACCAACTTTCTTGCAAATTTGAAAACATTGGGGGGATGCGAAGCCCCCACGTTAGGGGTGATTTCTAGGGGGGCTCAGGGGGGCGGAGCCCTCCTTGTTAAAATTTCTGCTCATGTTGGGGGGCTCAGCCCCCCCAAAAACTCTTGCATTGGCTTGGCTTTTCAGAGTTTATTGGCCTTGCTTCCAAAGTGCTATGATCAACTGTGCACTACTATTTGGTTATTGAGGCATTTCTTATTGTTGACTATACTATATCAGTGTTAAACTAAATTATCATGTTTCCATCTTTGGAAATATGGGCGTGGTTGTAGCTGGGCCACACCCAAACTATGGCGTGGTTGTGCGTAGAGCCCCCCTTGTTAAAATTTTTAGAAATCATCACTGCCCCACGTCCTCCATCGACACATCCCTCCGACCACATATGAAATAGAGAAGGCTATAGCGGCCTACAGCTTAGTTTTACTTGTCCAAACCAATCTTTCTGTTATACTTCCCATAGTTACTGAGATAATTCGACTTCGCATTAGTAATACATTCTTTTTTACAAGAGCCAGTCAAATTGAGGTGCAGTCTGGCTGTTCTTGATTATTCCAAAATTTTGAGGGCGAACTGCTCTTCAATTGTTCTGAAACCAATGGGGTGCTGGCAACTTGGATATTTGAAAAATACTTGATTTATTGGGAGCCCATTAGCACTTAGTCAAATGCTGCATCTGAGGTAGTCTCTCTCGCAAATCAACGCTTTCCTTGACAGGAGTATATAAACAATTATAAATATAGAAGATGTTTTACACCGCAAATTGTTTCGCCAGCGGCAGCTTATTCACGAAAATTATAGACGAGAAGTGGGATGATGCGAAGCACTGCTTCTGTATACCTTTCAAAATAAGTTCTCTTTTGTCGTCGTACTTATTTTCAAAGAAGTGATAAAGCCATCAATTCTCCTCAGGGTAACAAGGAAATGAAATTTCATGTCAATATGTTACTGGGAAGCGCATGCATCGTTGTCTAAAATGCTTATTAATAAGTTGTTCCCGGTTTCCCATCAAGTATGAGACTCGTTTTCTTATAAAATTGTTCTTATGTAAAAATAGTGCATCAGGCAGGGTCGCCAAGAGAATTCAGAGGGCCCCGAGGTAAGAGAAAGACGAGCCCCCTGCGAGTGAAGCAAGCAGAAAATTTTTTAGGGCCTAGAAATTAACTAAGGAGTATTATTGCAGATTTACGTTAAGAGGCCCACAGACCTTGAAGCACTGGGTGCCATGAGGCCCCTTGGACAGGGTTCATACCTGTTGAATATTGCGCTAGATAGGCCACACGATTATAGTAAACAACACTATAAAACTTCACGCGACCAACCTAGTAAAGCGGCGAAACCATGGCAGAAACTAACAAAAAGAAAATATCCATTTGTATTGCTTCCATAAACTCCAATAATGCGAAATAACAATAGGCGTAACTACTTTTGCGTTTGAAGTAAAGAAAATGAAGCCTAATTAATAGGTAATACACATATACTTGCTATTTCACAATGGTAAATGATAAAGTTCACATCTACTGACAACAATTAGAGCAACGACTTTGCACACAACCATGCCAATAGTTACGAAAATGATATGCCGACTAAATAATTTGTTTTCCTTGACTTTTCCCTGACTTGGATAAAAAGTATAGAAAATTCCTTGACCATTCCAGGTTTTCCCTGACTTTTCGTAAAAATGGCCTAGTTTCCGGGTGTTCCAGGATTTTCACGTTCAGTATGAACACTGTTGGGCCTGGAGGCCATAAGGTAATTTGCCTCTCCTGCTCCCTTCTCGGTGACCCTGGTATCAGGGCATCTCAATGATTGATTTCTCTCTGATTACTTTTCGCATCAATGACGTCTACTAAATTATCCCCATAACGAATACACTCTTAGAAGAATCCTTAGCAGAATACTAGTGCCATAAAATCATAATGTATGTCGATAACATCAATCGAACACAACAACAACAACAACAACAGTAACAAGTAACGCAAAACCTTTCAATGAAGCATTGACATCCCATCATGGGAAAACAATATTTTTGTGCGCCCGACAGCAGAAATTTTGAACCTTATTGTGCATCAAATTTCAATTACTAAAAATTAACTTATGCAGTTAATAACAGTGTGCGCCAAATGATTAATAACTAATGTACACCAACTTTGTGCACCACTTTCCTGTCCGGTGCATATCATTTTCTTTCCATACTGCTTGAAGGTGAATGCAATCCTAGGTGCAAAAAGGGCCTCAATATAAAAACTCTGTCATATGATGACCTCATAAGGATTCTATTTTCAGCACCCGGAGTAAAGCAGCTAAGTTTGACATGGATTGCCGCTAATAATATTCCACCAACAAGTGAGGTGAGCGATAGCAGAGTTACTTCGACTCGTGCTCACAAATTCTCTCGAGTACACCTGGTTACTTTGGCACATTGATGGTCCATTTACTTCTTATAGCCGACGTACGCGTTTTTGTAACAAAAAGTTCTACTAGAACCATGAGGCTGGAACTACGCAAAAATTAAGAAACATTTAAGAAACATTGGAAGGCTGAGCTTCAGATAACAACTCGAGAAAACTGTTTTTACAAGAAAATTTCTAATCAAGTTAGAAAAAACATAGAAACAACACCCATCACATGCTATATAAAACTTGCACATCCTTTTTCTTGCATCACAGTCGCCTAATCTGGGAATCCACTGATAATAACAAATTTGCTACTATCATTTGAAGTCCAATTAATTCAAGAAACATCTAATTCAAGGATCGATTAGACGAAATATTAAGAAACATGGGGGCTGAAGCCAGAGAGTTTGTTTCTTATTGAAAAACGAATGTATTCAACAGGTGTTCAAAGAGGACCGACGTATTTCAATCGGATATTGCTACATTAGAATGAAATCGAAAAATCAATTTCACATTGTTTCTAACAAATCACTACACTGTCTACATCAATCCCTGCGCTACTCAGACTTTCTATATCCTATTGAAGAATCCAATGCAGGCCATTTTTGTATTTCCACCGTACTTTTTGATCAACATATCGTTCAAGTACTCGCTGAAGTAGACAACAAAGAAAAACATCTGAATTACATGAACAACCAAAATGAATCCCCACTTCTCCTTCCATGTACTTACAACAGGAATTCGCAAGTATATTTGAACCATCAATGCCACCACATTCATTACAAACTCAATGGAAACAGCCGTCGTAACTCTCTCGATCCAATCGTTTAAAGGAGTGTTACCTTCATACTTGATATCGACTTCTCCGTCACCTTCATAATAATGATACAGTATATAAATAACCGAGCAGTTCAAGATTATCGATGTCGTCTCTGTTATGATAGAAATTAAGCTTTGGTTTGCAATATAATGGTGAACATACAGTTCTCTTGCCTCTGAAGGCTCTCTTCTGAAGATAATGAGGCAGATCTTATCTCTCAGAGGTATCGTAAGCTTGTCTATGATGTTGAATACCCCATGCACTACACTCAGTCCAACAAAGTAAGGCAATTTCTCAATCTTCGATTGGGCCAATCTGGCAACTACAGTTATGGAAGTTAGATAGGCAACAGCAAAATTTATACCTTGTCCAGGTGTGTAGACGTCGTTTGCATTGGTAATGCTACAGGTCAGGACCAGCTTTGGTAAGAAGAATACGAAAATCAGGACGCATGTCAGCAGAAACTTGTGAAATTCACTCGCTTTGTTGTATAACCCAATGAATATGTAATTAAACAACAAACTCAGCAAAAACCCAAGTATGAACTGCAGACCAAGCTTCAACGTAAGAACGATGACATTTGTATTTATACCTCGCTTTCGGATGTACATTATTGCAACTTTGTAACAGATGTAAAATAGCACAGACAAAAAAAGTACATTACCAATATAAGACTTCAATCGTGAATCATAATATCCAAAAATATACAACAGCGAGTGGCAAAGTGATTCCAAGAGTCCAGCAATTATACAAAAGGAAGGTAAATTCAATTCTCTGGCCGTTGACCATGATATCACAGGGATGATACAAAGCAATGGCCAAAACATCAGAATTAGTGCCTCGGCAATTTCTACGATGAGTTTCTGGTGTTGTACTCGAGAAGGAATTTTATCCCACTCAGCAAAGCAATGAGCTCGAACATTAAATTCGACCCACCAAAGTACTGTAGCTACCAGTCCTACTATAATACCAGATAGGACTGTTGATGTAAAACTGACCATAACACATTGCGATAAGTTTGTACAAAAACTTCGAACTTGAGGGTTTTCTACATTTTGTTCTGTCTCTGGGGTACTGTCATCGATTGTAGCTGCATTTTCTTCACCGCCGTTTCTGTAACGGTAGTAACAGAAGCCGTTCTCCATCGCGTCATGCAACTTCTACCACTTCGACGAGCTTTGAAGATGTGTTTACGAGTTAGAGATGGATAAGAATAGAACAATGACTGTAAAAACAATCCCTTTTTGTGGAAGATTAATCAGAGTTACCATAGCACTGCCATGCTTCGCGGAGCACTTGAGTGATTATTGGAATAAGAACCTATATAATGGTTTCTCTTTGGGTAAAAAGCAAGTTTTGTCAGTGAAATGTTCTTTTCTTCTAAAGAACAGAAACAGTAATCAGTCTAGGGTCTGATCACATAGGCGAGTTGACACGAGTCTGGGTCGTGTCTGTATCTGTGACCTGGGACGGCTCTTGGTCAAATTAGTAATGACAGCTACCAGTGGCGGCTCGACCAGCCCCTTCTACACCCCCTTAGAGAAACTGCGCTTAAGTACTTATATGAATAACCCCATAAAATGAATGCATACATTACAAAACAAACGTTCCACATGAATTCACACGGGACGTAATATATCTTATCGAGGAATCCAATGCAAATCCTGTACTTTTCAACAAATGTTGTTCAAGTACTTGCAGTAGTTGAAAACAACAATGAAGAAATAACTCTTGAGTAGACGTTCCTTTTTATATCCTTTTGAAGAATCCAATGCAGGTTCTATTTGTATTCCCACCGTACTTTTTGATCAACATATCGTTCAAGTACCCGCTGTAGTAGACAACAAAGAAAAACATCTGAACTACATGAACAACCAAAATGGATCCCCATTTCTCCTTCCATGTACTTACAACAGGAATTCGCAAGTATATTTGTACCATCAATGCCACCACATTCATTACAAACTCAATGGAAACAGCCGTCGTAACTCTCTCGATCCAATCGTTAAAAGGAGTGTTACTAGCATACTTGATTTCTACTTCTCCGTCACCTTCATAATAATGATACAGTATATAAATAACCGAGCAGTTCAAGATTATCGATGTCGTCTCTGTTATGATAGAAATTAGGCTTTGGTTTGCAATATAATGGTGAACATACAGTTCTCTTGTCTCTGAAGCTTCTCTTTTAAAGATAATGCGGCAGATCTTCTCTCTAAGAGGTATCATAACTTTATCTATGATGTTGAAGACTCCGTGCACTACACTAAGTCCGACAAAGTAAGGCAATTTCTCGATCTTCGATTGCGCCAATCTGGCAGCTACAGTTGTGCAAGTTAGATAGCCAACAGCAAAAAGTATACCTTGTCCAGGTGAGTAGATGTCGTTTGCATTGGTAATGCTACAGGTCAGGACCAGCTTTGGTAAGAAAAATACGAAAATCAGGGCGCATGTCAGCAGAAACTTGTGAAATTCACTTGCTTTGTTGTATAACCCAATAAATATGTAATTAAACAACAAACTCAGCAAAAACCCAAGTATGAACTGCAGACCAAGCTTCAACGTAAGAACGATGATATTTGTATTTATACCTCGCTTTCGGATGTACATTCTTGCAACTTTGTAACAGATGTAAAATAGCACTGACAAAAAAAGTACATTACCAATATAAGACTTCAATCGTGAATCGTAATATCCAAAACTATACAGCAGCGAGTGGCAAAGTGATTCCAAGAGTCCAGCAATTATACAAAAGGAAGGTAAATTCAATTTTCTGGCTGTTGACCATGATATCACAGGGGTGATAGTAAGCAATGGCCAAAACATCAGAATCATTGCCTCAACAATTCGCACGATAAGTTTCTGATGTCTAACTCGAGAAGGAATTGCATCCCATTCTGCAAAGCAATGACCTCGAACATTAAATTCAATCCACCAAAGAACTGTAACAACCAGTCCTACTGCAACACCGGATAGGACTGTTGACGTAAAACTGACCATAACACATTGTGATAAGTTTGCACAAAAACTACGAACATAAGAATTTTCTTTAGTGTTGTCCGTCTCTTGGGTTCCACGGTCAAGTATATTTACATTTTCATTATTATTTTTTCCGTAGAGGTGGTAAGGGTAGTCGTTCTCCATCGTGTCGTGCAGCTTCTACCTCTCCGCCCAGCTTTAAAGGTGTGTTTGTAAATGAAAGAGACAAAACAATAGAACGATATTTGTAAAAACCATGTCCATTTCGGGGACAACCAATCAGTCAACCAGACATGTGCTATGTCAGGGGTGGCCAGTTAATTTTTACCGGGGGTACATGAGAAACTTGAATTGCGTCAGAGGGCCAACAACTTTTTTCACTCTGGGGCGTAACTAGTGTTTTTCACAGCGGAGGCGTAACAAGTGTTTTTCACTGCGGAGGCTGTACAAGATCGCCCAACACTTTGGTGTCTGTACAATGAAAATTTCATTGAGGGTATTCTTGATAGGGGCGCTCTGGATTGTGTTTTGTGGTTCTGCAGAAGCATTTCTTCAGGCATCCAAACAGCTATTTTAACTGAACCTTGCTTTGTAAGTCAATACAATTTGTTTTGCTATTTTTGATCAATCTCTGGGATGAGGACATCATGAAACTGCTTGGTGACACTGTCATCTTTGGGCATCGCGAGATGACTTGGGTTCTTTTTCCTAAAGCTTTGCGTCTGGACACCCTGTGTCTTTAGACTGAAACCCGAAACAAAGTTTAGCCTTCAAAATATTTATATGCATTTTCAGTCGTCTTTGAAATCGTATATACATTTAATTTCTTCAAAGCAAATTTGGGCTACCTGTGTTATCTACTCAGAATTTGGCGCTGTTTTAGAGCGACTCTAAACATGAATTGATAGTAGGACATGGGTGTGTTGCAGGGAAATAGAGGGTCTGGGGGCTTGCCCCGAGCAAACTTTTTTTAAGATCACACACTTTAAAACGTCGGGAATTGCTCCTTACAGAATATAGCTTCTTTTCATCACTGAAATTTATATGGAGAAGGGAAAACTGATCCATCAAGCTGGTCTCACTGACTTAACAAAAATGCAAAAACACAAATACAAAAATAAAAAAGCTCCGCCGACCCCGCTTACACTGTACCGAAGCAACTTCCGTAACGTACCAGGAGGTGTTACGGATCAGCCTACCAGTTATACTTCTTGCTCTCGCTATAAGAAGACTGTCTGTATCTGCTAAAAAGCGTAGCAACTCTTGTACCGTAAGAGCACACTTCTTGTACCAGTACAGTATACTCTTTGGCACCAAGGCATATCTTAACATATGTACTGGTGAGGTGTTTACCCCACCAGGCCCTCCTTTCTACCTCATCACTAAGGAAACTTGCCCCACCATTCATTGGACCCTATGAAAAATCTTGAATTTCAATAATGAGCAGGAACTAGAAATGCACAGCATAAAAAGCAAAGGTAAAAACATCACAACACATCTTTAAACAGGACGCAGAAGTCTGCAGACAAACATTAAATTTTCCAACATCAATATGTCGTGGAGATGTTTCAAGGAAATCTATTCCCGAAAATTTACTTATAAGAAACAAAATGATTTGAATCTTAAGCTCTGCTGCAAAATAGTGGAATCGAGAAGTTAGAAGAAAGTAATTTTCACAATTTTTCAAGACACACGTCCTTACAGAGCCGCCAAGAGTAGTTGCAGGGAGAGAGGCCGATTGCCATATGGCTTTTAGGTCAAAGAGGCCTCATCAAACCTAATGCTTCAAGGTCTGGGGGCTTCATAAGTAAAACAAGCAGTAATTTTCCAAGGTTTATTCCTAAACCTAGAAATGTTCCTGCGAGGCCTCATTTCCCCCCTTTGCCTCGGATTCTCTGTAGTCTCTCGGTACTCTTGCTTCTTTATGATCGAACGTTTGCTGCGCCCATTATTGTGGATGGAACGGCCTCTTTGCTATCTTTATCACATAGTTGCAGTTACATTCTATTTTCTTTCAAGTGCGCTGAGATACGATTTTGCAGATAAAAACAATATTGGACCAACATAATATAGAATAACTAACAACAACATTTAACAATAGAAAATGGGAAAACCCCATAGCCATGCTTCGGGCCATGAGGAGGTGTTGTATTGTAGTATCTCTAAGGATTCGTGAAGGCAGACTACTTAGAAGCATTCAAAAGTTTTGCTTTGAATTCAAAAAGTGAGCAAGGAACCTCTTTTCTACGTTCTCAAACCATGTCTAGACACCATGCAAATTTGAGTTCCTTCCTAATAAATCGGTAGATTATGATTAACTACATTAGGCGTACAAAAAGAAGTCGCTTATCTACATTTTGCTAATTTTGAAACTATCTTCAATATACACCAGGGGGTCGGCAACCTTTATAAACCAGGGGGTCAAAATTGAATTTTGAAATGCATACAAGGGCCGCAACTCTAAATACATACTAATCTTAATCTTAATGTATACTAATTTTAGCAAACTACTTATCTAATCAATGACAATGTATTTATCGGTAAATGTACTGTAACTTTGAAGCAGTACGTAAATTCAAACATAGACTTAAAGCACATGTTCATTTGAGGAGCTGAATTCATACACACAACACGATTCCCTGGAAGATCACCCCTATTCTTATTCTTTTTCGTATAGATTTAACAGTGATTTTAGTCTTTATAATTGATTGTACGTTTTACCTAATTTTCAAGCTGTTTATCTGCTGCTGTTTAACGGCTGAGATGTTCAAACGACCCAACATTTTATCCACCATTTGCAAACAATGGAATTGTTAGCTACTGTCACCCAACCTTTTTTATTAGAATCAAACTTCACCCAACATTGGAAATGTCAATGTTGGGTGACCCAACATGGTGCTCAAACGATACAATAATTCACCCAACATCAATATTGGGTAAATGTTGGGTTAAATGTTGGATCGTTTAAGCAGGCCTTTATAGTACGTGGAGAGAAACTAACTTAGGTGTACAACAAGCTTCTGTGCTTGGTCCTTTGTTGTTTAACACTTATACCCATATATTCCACCTGATGAACGGAACCGAAATATGCGATTATTCAGATGATACTACCCTGTACTCATGCGATTGTGAAGTTAAAATGTGATAACAAAACTAGAGCAAATTGCAAACCATCTAACATGGTACTCTGAAAACTATATGAAATCGAATGAAGATAAATGTCACCTTATTTCGTTTAGGAAATACCAAACAAAAGATTGATATGCACGTTGGAGAAGTGCATATGTGAATGTGTCCACAACGTCGATCATGGATATAACACATAAAGGGGAAAGTTATGATGAAAAGTTATTGGGCATCACTCTTGATAAAAAGTTAAGTTTCAAAAAACACATCCAAACATTCTGTAAAATAGCTAGTCAAAAACTTCAAGTACCCACAAGCATTTCAATCTAAACAGAGCCCGAGAAACTAAAATTTTTAATGAAGAATTCATAATGTCCCGTTTTAGCTATTGCTCGCTTATTTGAATGTTTCACAATACAACTTGAATAATAAGATAAATAGAATACATGAAAGGGCTCCAAGAATAGCACACAAGGACAATATTTCTAGTTTTGAAAACTTATTACTAATGGATAATTCGGCAACCGCTCATCAGAGAAACCTGCAGTTGCTTCATCAAAGAAACCTGAAGAGATTTACATACAAGACAATCTTAATTTAGGCTTTCTGAAGCAAATTTTTAAAGAAAGGTAAAAAAGCTAGCCTTGGAAGGTACAGGTAGGTTCATACAGGTAGGTTTGTGTGTGGGGGGG
>OLMO02000006.1:5250015-5260245 GCA_900291935.2 Cassiopea xamachana | reverse complement strand
ACAAATCTTGATAGGTTGTTGGCGAGCTCCCCAATTGGGGAAACTTCTCGGCTTTTAGCCAATTAGATGACCACAATCTTCAGTTTCACTGCCCCTCATTCAGAAAACAATCACTACTTACAGGCGGCAACTATACACACAAATAGCTTTGATTTGTGAAGAAGTAACACACGGGGAGCTCTCTTGCTTGGTATTTTGACTCTGCATTGCCAACAGTAGAATCAAATCTTTTATATACCAGAAAGTATATGCCACATACAATAACTTGAGGCCTAGTCTTACTTATAAGGGTCGTTCCATAGCTATATGTTATAAGTACCACAGTAACTGAGAAAATGCGCCTTAGATTTAGCAACATCATGGCAAGATTGATTTTTCCTCCCTACTGCTCACGTCATTGTACAAGATTACAGTAGTAGCCTAATCCATAAAGTGAGAAAATGTAAAGGCCACATGCGTCTTCATGCTTGGTTTCATGCGGCTCTTATAATCAGGGTCGCCGAGAGAATTGAGAAGGCCCCGAGGCAAAAGACAAAGACGAGACCTTCCGCGAGCTAAGCGAGCAAAAACTTTCCAGCATCTAGAAATTATCTTTGAACACCTAATACCGGCTTACTTTATGAGACCCCCAGACCTTGAAGCACTGAGCATTATGAGGCCCCTTGGACATTGAAGCTCTGGGGAAATTTGCCCCCTGTCCCCTCTCAGCGGCCCGGCTTATACTCATATTGAAGTGTGTGTTGCTTCTAAGATCCTGGTCACCAAGATTGAGGAACAGCATCACTTTCAATGCTTTTGGAATACGAAAAATAGAATATAGTCTTCTATATTATTATATTCTGCAGTTAAGTGTAAAAAGTAGTGACAAATAATACTTTGTGCAAAAAGTGGAGGGCCAGTACCCCCAGCATCCCCAATTTTAACGCCCCTGCTCTATAAAGAATGTGGCTCTTAGCTTCTCACTAGTTGGTCATCCTTGGTCTAGTACGTGAGTCGAAAATAAAATTGGCAGTAACAATTTTCTCATAGAAAAATCTCAATTATCGAGCTGGATTTGGTGCACCTTAGCTTCTTTTTGTCAAAATTGCTTTAAAACAGTGCCTTTTACATTCTCATTTTCTACCGTTTTAGATTTCAGAACTATATCAGTTCCTACAATACTAATTAGTAAACATAAATTTTCAAGTTTTATGACCTTTGCTCCATCCACTGGAAAATATTCGAAAGATATGGTAGAGATGGAACATATTTTCCGTACAAGGGGGTGGGGTTGAAGTTTTAGACCCCATCTACACTGCTGCGGATCACTTGCTGATCCGCATAAGTGGTGCGGCTCTGCCTTCCGTCTACGTTCCTCCTAGCAGTCCGTACAAAAATCGGTACGGTTTGCGGTACCACTTTTGGTCCTTTTAGGAACAGGACCAATAGTGACCCAGATTACATACAAGTGGCACTTTCTAGGCCCGTCTACACTGCTAGGGATTACTATTTGGTCCGAACCAAGAATTGGCCCGTAGCAGCGTAAACGGGCCTTAGAGGGGATGCAGAATGAATAATTTGTTCCAAAACTTAAGACTAATGACTAACCATATTAAGTAACGTGACTTATAACTACAGTGAATTATTTCAACTTCTGAAAACAGTTGGCTGACAAAGTTACCAATTTCCAAATTTCACATTGCTTCTTACCATATGAGGCCTAGTGTACTATTTCTTTCCTCTAACCTTCCTTCAAGAACTCTACATAACTAATAAAAGCTCACAAGTAATAAGAACATAACTTCAAACTGACTATGAGCAGGGTCCGACAAAGACGCGGGCGCCAATAGCACTGCCCACAGGCAGCTTCGAACTTTGCAGGTAGCCTGTGCCAGCTACCACCATTTTCTTAAGCTTCAATTCATTTCTTTAATGTTTACACGTTAACTCCTACCAGCATACGTAAGTCAAAATTGAAATAGGCTACAATATAACTGAAGTATTTAAGACCAACATGGTCCTGGGTTCGAGGTCCACCGGATGCCATTGGTGGCGTCAGGAAGGAGACCTCGGGGTAAGTGCTGGGTACCATGAGGCCCTTTGGACAGGGTTCATACCCAATGCGTGAACCTAAATTCCCTGACTATTCCCTGACTTTTACCTGAATGGTAGTCAAAAATACCCACTTTTTACCTGACCTCAAATATGTGAATATTTAGAAAAAGAATTAAAGAAAATGAANAGCCAAATCAATAGGTAATACACATATACTTGCTATTTCATAATGCTAAATAATAAAGTTCACATCTACTGACAACACTAGGGTCAGCGACTTTGCAAACAACCATACGAATAGTTACGAAAATGCCGACTAAATAATTTGTTTCCCTGACATTCCTTGACTTGGACAAAAAATATATAAAATTCCCTGACCATTACAGGTTTTCCCAGACGTTTCGCAAAAATGGCCTATTTTCCGGGTTTTCCACGTTCAGCATGAACACTGTTGGACCTGGAGGCCGTAAGGCAATTTGCCTCTCCTGCCCCCTTCTCAGCGACCCTGGTATCAGGGCATCTCAATAATTGATTCCTCTCCGACTACTTTTCGAATCAATGAAGTCTACTAAATTATCCCCATAACGAATACACTCTTAGAAGAATCCTTAGCAGAATACTAGTGCCATAAAGTCATAATGTATGTCGATAACATCAATCGAACACAGCAACAACAACAACAGTAACAAGTAACGCAAAACTTTTCAATGAATCGTTGAAATTCTAGTATGGGAAAACAATATTTTTGTGCACCTGACAGCAGAAATTTTGAACCTTATTGTGCATCGAATTTCAATTACTAAAATATAACGTATGCAGTTAATAACAGTGTGCGCCAAATGATCAATAACTAATGTGCACCAATTTTGTGCAACACTTTCCTGTCCGGTGCATATCATTTTCTTTCCATACTGCTTGAAGGTGAATGCAATCCTAGGTGCAAAAAGGGCCTTAATATAAAAACTCTGTCCAGCGATGACCTTATAAGGATTCTATTTTCAGCACCCGGAGCAAAGCAGCTATGTTTGACATGGATTGCCGCTAATAACATTCCGCCAACAAGTGAGGTGAATGACAGCAGAGCTACTTCGACTCGTGCTCACATATTCTCTCGAGTACACCTAGTTACTTTGGCAAATGGATGATCCATTTACTTCTTATAGTCGACGTACGTGTTTTATAACAAAAAGTTCTACAAGAACCATGAGGCTGAAACTACGCAAAAATTAAGAAACATTTAAGAAACATTGGCAGGCTGAGTTTCAGATAACAACTCGAGAAAACTGTTTTTACAAGAAACTTTCTAATCAAATTAGAAAAGACATAAAAACAACACCCAACACATACTAAACCAAACTTGGACATCCTTTTTCTTGCATCACAGTCGCTTAATCTGGGAATCCACTGATAATAAAAAATTTGCTACTATCATTGGAAGTCCAATTATTTCAAGAAACATCTCATTCAAGGATCGATTAGACGAAATATTAAGAAAAAAGGGGGCTGCAGCCAGTGAGTTTGTTTCTTATTGAAAAAAACGAATGTATTCAACAGGCGTTCAAAGAGGACCGACGTATTTCAATCGGATATTACTACATTAGAATGAAATCGAAAAATCAATTTCATATTGTTTCTAACAAATCACTACACTGTCTACATCAATCGCTGCGCTACTCAGACTTTCTATATCCTATTGAAGAATCCAATGCAGGCCATTTTTGTATTTCCACCGTACTTTTTGATCAACATATCGTTCAAGTACTCGCTGAAGTAGACAACAAAGAAAAACATCTGAATTACATGAACAACCAAAATGAACCTCCACTTCTCTTTCCATGTACTTACAACAGGAATTCGCAAGTATATTTGAACCATCAATGCCACCACATTCATTACAAACTCAATGGAAACAGCCGTCGTAACTCTCTCGATCCAATCGTTAAAAGGAGTGTTACCTTCGTACTTGATATTGACTTCTCCGTCCCCTTCATAATAATGATACAGTATATAAATAACCGAGCAGTTCAAGATTATCGATGTCGTCTCTGTTATGATAGAAACTAGGCTTTGGTTTGCAATATAATGGCGAACATACAGTTCTCTTGCTTCTGAAGCTTCTCTTTTAAAGATAATGCGGCAGATCTTATCTCTCAGAGGTATCATAAGCTTATCTATGATGTTGAATACCCCGTGCACTACACTCAGTCCGACAAAGTAAGGCAATTTCTCAATCTTCGATTGCGCCAATCTGGCAATGACAGTTCTGCAAGTTAGATAGGTAACAGCAAAAAGTATACCTTGTCCAGGTGTGTAGACGTCGTTTGCATTGGTAATGCTACAGGTCAGGACCAGCTTTGGTAAGAAGAATACGAAAATCAGGACGCATGTCAGCAGAAACTTGTGAAATTCACTTGCTTTGTTGTATAACCCAATGAATATGTAATTACACAAAAAACCCACCAAACACCCAAGTATGAACTGCAGACCAAGCTTCAACGTGAGAATGACGACATTTGTATTAATACCTCGCTTTCGGATGTACATTATTGCAACTTTGTAACTGATGTAAAATAGCACAGACAAAAAAAGCACATTACCAATATAAGACTTCAATCGCGAATCATAATATCCAAAAATATACAACAGCGAGTGGCAAAGTGATTCCAAGAGTCCAGCAATTATACAAAATGAAAGTAAATTCAATTCTCTAGCTGCTGACAGTGATATCACAGGGATGATAGTAAGCAATGGCCAAAACATCAGAATCAGTGCCTCAACAATTTCGACGATAAGTTTCTGGCGTCGTACTCGAGAAGGAATTTTATCCCATTCTGCAAAGCAATGAGCTCGAACATTAAATTCAATCCACCAAAGTACTGTAGCTACCAGTCCTACTAAAATACCAGATAGGACTGTTGATGTAAAACTGACCATAACACATTGCGATAAGTTTGTACAAAGACTTCGAACTTGAGGGTATTCTATATTTTGTTCTGTCTCTGGGGCACTGTCATCGATTGTAGCTGCATTTTCTTCACCGCCATTTCTGTAACGGTAGTAACAGAAGCCGTTCTCCATCGCGTCATGCAACTTCTACCACTCCAACGAGCTTTGAAGATGTGTTTATGAGTTAGAGATGGATAAGAATAGAACAATGACTGTAAAAACAATCCCTTTTGTGGAAGATTAATCAGAGTTACCATAGCACTGCCATGCTTCGAGGAGCACGTGAGTGATTATTGGAATCAAAACCTATGTAATGGTTTCTCTTTCGGTAACAAGCAAGTTTTGTCAGTGAAATGTTCTTTTCTTCTAAAGAACAGAAACAGTAATCAGTCTAGGGTTTGATCACATAGGCGAGTTGACACGAGTCTGGGTCGTGTCTGTATCTGTGACCTGGGAAGGCTCTTGGTCAAATTAGTAATGACAGCTACCAGTGGCGGCTCGTGCTAATGTGCATTATGAGCAATGCCCCCCATCGAAAAATAAATCGAAAGCAAAACTGTACGATTAAGTTATAACAGTGAGAAAAATGTTGTATCCTAGCATGTTTCACCAGGCATTAAAGGGCGCGAGATTCGATTACTTCTCATTTTCTTGACTTGAGCCTCGTACGTAAGCATTTAAAAAATGAGGTTATTTTCTGGGTAAGCTACAATACTTGCCAAAGCCAGAAGTCCCTGGGACATTTTCAAAAAATTACAAAAACCTATAGCTTTCTCAGAATTTCAACCATCACTCCTTTATGCACCCCCTTCCCCCTAAAACAATGCTGGTCTGTTCCTAAGACACTTGGCGTTATTGTGCACGAAAAATTTTTCCGTTACAGTATGTACTTCTCCCATTAACTAACATTGTTTAGGGGGAGGAGGGGGTGAATGCTCCGTCCAGATTAAAACAATACAGTGTCCCCGGACTTTTAGCGAGTATTGTAGATTCTGCCCTTGGAATTGGCTATCTAACATGCGCAATAGTAAGGATCAAAAGCCTAATACCGAAAAAAGAAGTATCCGATTGGCTGAAATTGACAAAAATTTTGGCAAGAACTATTTTGCCCTCTCCGTTACAACAACAACAACGACCACAACAGCTCTGAAATGTAAATAACATACAAGGGAATTTCTCTAACGCATACTAGCGCAAAAGATCTTAATCAAACTACTCGCAATCTTCAGTAATATTTGCTGATCACTGAACTCACTGGTCAATACTGCAAACTGAGTTGTTGAAGGTAGTTAGAGTTCTTCACCTGTGTCATTAAAAGGAGTATTGGAGGAGAAGCATCGAGGCTCTAATAGCCTGGTCTTGCAACAGGATCTTATATTGAGACAGTTTCCATAAGCCATCAATCGTAATTGACTACGGCAAGTTCTATGGTGCTTTTTAGATGGCAGTACTCAGCAATTCATGGCGAAGTCTGTAATTTAGGTGCATCGCTTGATTTCATAACTCAAATTTTGTTTGGGACTAATTGCAGTTGAAACATTTCATTTATCGCATCATTTGCAGAATATTATAGTGTTCGGGAATTATTTTTGACTGGAAGATTGAAAGGTTTCAGTTTGTCTGCATCAAGTTACAAGACGATGCAAAATCTATATCCACCAAATTGATTAGCCATTTGGATAGCATTCTTAATTTATGTTTGAAACCATTGAGAGGAAATATCTGTGATGTTGGAGTTTTGATGGTTTATTATCACAATATTTCTCAGGGTTGCATTCACTGGATATCTTAGTTCAGCCACCTTTTCAGAGTGATTCTTTTCACATCCTTAGCTTGTAAAATCCAGTCTAACTGGTGATTTCTCTTAGACTGGACTGTTGCTAAGAGTCATCATCAGAAGTCCACTGAATCTTTTGAATGAACAGGATCTTTTTAGTCCTTTGAGAGTAAAAAGTTACATTGGGAAGTCCTATGTCTGAAAACATATGCAGTATTTTAGCCAATACTGCTTTAGATCAGGCCTCAACCAAAATGTAATTGATGCTTCTCACAACTTAGAAATATCAAGGCTAAGTTCCTCATTTACTGGAACAAGGACCTCTAAAATTGAAAGAAAATCAAAGCATTGGTAAAAAAAACTTTGATATTTCCTATAACTGCTTGCATTAACATTATTCTCTTTAAAGTATTATCATGAAAGATGTACAGGTTTTTATTTTTTTATTTATCACAACCCACAGAACGAATGCTTAAGGAGACAAGATGATTTCAATATGCCTCCTTCCCTACCTTTTTGTTTACTATAGGTCAGAAAAATGACAATATTTAGAATGTGGGTTGCCAAAATATTTGGGCCATGCCCAACTTTTGGACATTTGCCCCCACCACTGCTAAAAAGAGTCAAAACTTTCTTGAGAAACAGGATAGACTTAATGTTTTGGCTCTGCTTGCATTAGAAAAGAACCTTGTCAGAGATTCAAATGACATAGGGTCAAAACTGAGCCAAAAGATGATCCTAACACCCCATGCAATACTGAACTTTTGACGAGTCAGAGCCGAGCTACAAGCTGGTCAACTAGTCTACAAACTCAAACAGATTGTGTTCATAGTGGAGGATCATTTAAAGGACCCCCTGGATCTGGCAGGCAAATCCAGAGCTTTTGATCACGTATATGCCTTTGTTTGGATTCATGAATGATATCGCAGTGGACAAAGCTAACTAGTTAGAGTGATTAAATTTGCGGTCTTGTAATAAGGATATCTCTATGTGTGATTCTTTAAGTTAATGAAAGGGACGTTGGACAGAATTTTATCGAAAAACACTTCCAAGAAAACGACTGTCAACTAAAGAAATAAATAGTCATTGAGAAAACCGCTAAATATGACCTGTCCCTTCATCTGAGAAAAGGATTTTTCGTGTTAAAGCTATCATATTTTGACAAAATCGAACATTTTGACAATTAATAATTGATGAAAATATCCAGAAAAAGCAGGGCTAGCCTTTCCAAAGATCCGTAATAAGCAGTCTAACGTACTACAGACAATACCAGGAATAGCGAAGAAGTCCGGATTATCCGAAAACCCGGACTATACGATGTCGGATCAAAAGGAATGTGCTACCTTTGAATAGCCATTACAGACAAAGTTAGGATGGGTTTGAAAGTAATGTGCGAGAATGCTGACTTACTATAGAATCATTGTATTTGAATCTTGTTCCAGACGTTTGGAACCGGGTGAAAATACATACTAGCAAGTCTACTGTCCTCAGATGATCGAAAATGACGTCGCCACAAATCAATTTAATTTCGTACGTGCATTAGATATAAATAGACCATGTTAGCACAGTATCTAGTTTCGGTAGGGGTAACTAATTCGCAAAAATTCAAAGAGAAGAAGTGAAAAAGCTGTCAATTTTCCCCAGGCTAGCAAGAACAGGACATTTCACGCCAATATGTTAATAGAAAACTTATGCATTTAGTTCAAATACATTTCATGGCAGTGCTTTAGCCTCAGTCTCGTTCTTAATTTGTTGTGAATTCTCCATCACATTTCAGGCTCCTTTTATCATAACAATTGTTCTTATAAACAAAGATTGTATGGTTTTTCCCCAATCAATTAGTTTCGCAAAAACGTGTACATAAGCTTTAGGTTATTCCCCGCCCATCCCTGATTTATCGTCATATCGCTTCTTTTCTTAGGCTCCGTTTATGATCCTTTATAATTGGATTGAAAATCAATAACAAATTAAGATTAAGCCTGAGGTTGAATCAATATCCAAAAATGTATGTTTGGACAACAATGCATAAGCTTTCCACTAACATATGGACATGAAATGTCCTTTCCTTGCCTGCCTGAGGAGAATTGGAAGTCTTGTCGCTTCTCCTTTTGAATTTCACGATTTCATTGCCCCTTGCAAAATCAAATATTGCACTAACATTGCTATTTATAATTGTTTATAAACTTTGTTTATAATTTTACTGGTCCTTATAAAAAAGTGTATGTGGAGAAAGCAGCCTCGGTATTCGAGGTTATTTTTCGAACTGAGAAATCGGCATCTTATTGCAAACTTATGCATTTCTTATTTTGCGTTTATATGTGTATCGCAAGTAGTATCACCCAGGTGCGGTTATTTTTGACTGCCATATATCGGCTTGGTGAGGCAATTTTCCTCATATACACATTTTTTAATAAGAAAAAAGTTTATAAGAAGATGATGCTCAAATGGCCAAAATCTTAAGAAAATCTTAAGAAAATTACGAGGCTCAATTTCCAAAATTAAGTGTTTTCAATTGGCCAAAAATCGATATTTCATTACTATGACATTCAAAGTATTACCGATGGAATTCAACTTCGAGTATACAAGATCAACAACGAAAGCTTAGTCCACTTTTGCCAGTTTATTTCTCTTAAAAGTTAAGAAAAATTTAAGAAAATCTCAGGCTCACTTTCGGGGAAAGTTGGCGATGGTTTTCTTATAAAAATGGTGTTCAAAAAGATGGTTTTCTTATAACAAAAGCGTATAAGCACGAACTTAGAATAGAAATCCTGCTTTTCAGAATTGGTCTTCGCGGCTCTTTTTACAGTTGCAAAATTTAGCATTCTAGTAGTAAATTAGCTATTCCAAATGCCCGCTGAACACGGGCATAATCTGCAAATTAGCCTTGAAAAAACAAGAAGTGCTCCCACTTGCATGCATGGATTGATGACATCATATGTTGCTGTGAAGGACCACGTGAACCCCTGAGAGGCGTGGCTGGTTTGCAAAGCAAAATTGTTAGCAAATTTGCGAGAACTGATAGTGACAAAATGATCGCAAACCTATGCTAGGCTACAATGTTAAATAAAAGAAGGAATGAAATGTAGAACCATGTAGCCTAGCGCCGGTTTGCGATCATTTTTTCACAATCATTAGTTGCAAATTCTGCTAACAATTTTGCTTTGCAATCTACTCACTCCCTACTCTTATCTTCGAGACCAAAACTGGCCGTATTGTTTGCAATTCGAACATTTCTGGGTGGATGTAACTGCCTAATGTCACGAAAAATGCCCAAGCAATCAAAATAACAAGTTACAGTCTTTTTCAAGCAAAAGTCGTACAGATTATCAAGTGGAAGCAAGTCAGTGTATTCTGTTTTAGACAAATTGGTAATGCAAAGTTTCTTAATTTTCTTGAAAAAAGTACTGGAGTTTCTTAATTTTTTGACCGGCCTAGCCTTATTAAAGAAGTGACGGGCGTGGTAGTATAGTGGA
>OLMO02000006.1:5232356-5242561 GCA_900291935.2 Cassiopea xamachana | reverse complement strand
TTCCATGTACTTACAACAGGAATTCTCAAGTATATTTGAACCATCAATGCCACCACATTCATTACAAACTCAATGGAAACAGCCGTCGTAACTCTCTCGATCCAATCATTAAAAGGGGTGTTACTAGCATATTTGATTTCTACTTCTCCGTCTCCTTCGTAGTAATGATACAGCACGTAGGCAATCGAACAGTTAAACACGATTGATGTTGTCTCTGTTATGATAGAAATTAAGCTTTGGTTTGCAATATAATGGTGAACATACAGTTCTCTTGCCTCTGAAGCTTCTCTTTTAAAGATAATGCGGCAGATCTTCTCTCTCAGAGGTATCATAACTTTATCTATGATGTTGAAGACTCCGTGCACTACACTAAGTCCGACAAAGTAAGGCAATTTCTCGATCTTCGATTGGGCCAACCTGGCAACTACAGTTGTGCAAGTTAGATAGGTAACAGCAAAAAGTATACCTTGTCCAGGTGTGTAGACGTCGTTTGCATTGGTAATGCTACAGGTCAGGACCAGCTTTGGTAAGAAGAATACGAAAATCAGGGCGCATGTCAGCAGAAACTTGTGAAATTCACTCGCCTTGTTGTATAACCCAATGAATATGTAATTAAACAACAAACTCAGCAAAAACCCAAGTATGAACTGCAGACCAAGCTTCAACGTAAGAACAATGACATTTGTATTAATACCTCGCTTTCGGATGTACATTATTGCAACTTTGGAACAGATGTAAAATAGCACAGACACAAAAAGTACATTACCAATATAAGACTTCAATCGTGAATCATAATATCCGAAAATATACAACAGCGAGTGGCAAAGTGATTCCAAGAGTCCAGCAATTATACAAAAGGAAGGTAAATTCAATTCTCTGGCTGTTGACCATGATATCACAGGGGTGATACAAAGCAATGGCCAAAACATCAGAATAATTGCCTCAACAATTTCCACGATTAGTTTCCGGCGTCTTACTCGAGAAGGAATTTTATCCCATTCAGCAAAGCAATGAGCTCGAACATTAAATTCAACCCACCAAAGTACTGTAGCTACAAATCCTACTAAAACACCGCATAAGACTGTTGACGTAAAACTGACCATAACACACTGTGATAAGGTTGTACATAAACTGCGAACGTAAGGCCTATCTTTAGTGTCGTCTATCTCTTGGCTACTACCAGTGAATGTAGTTGCATCTTCCGTATTGCCATGCGAGTAAAGGTGATAACGGTAGCCAGTCTCCATCGTGCAACGAGTAACTCTGACAAGTCAAAACTTCGTTGCTCGTGAATAAGAAAGGTAGAACAATGGAGAAATTCATACAAAGATTAGTTTTTGTTTCGATATCGATTTACAATGAGATTGTTATGTCCAACCATATTGCAGAGACTACACCCGAGAGTAGTCGTCTGTAACCCGAGAATCATAGATTCAACCATAAATGTATGGCGCATTTGTAAAATAGTCTCGATACACATAAGGTAAATCATATCCCTCCCTTTAGCGCTATCAAGGCCTGATGTTAAAGATAAAATCCACGGGGCGCATGGGCGGTTTTTCTTTAACGATTACTACTTTCCAAAGAGGGCCCGATAGAGTATGGCCACTCGAAAGCTGAAGTGAATATACTGATTGTTTTGTGTTTTCTATTTATTCAAATTGACGTTTGGAGGCTAACGGGGGACCTGCCAATAGAATGGGCATGTTGAATCCAGAATACAGTCACAACTCTGTATTCCTTGCTGGCTTGCCCCTAGGGAACCTTAAGATAGTTCTACCTTTCGAATGCAATAGAACTAATATACCCTCGTGTACTTATTCTACATTGCCCTTCAAGCCATTTTGTTATCTGCTTTAGAATGGAACAAGTCAACTCTAACTAGGTTATTCATCATTACCAGATCATGATATCTTTCCAGCCAAATTGTACTACAAAATTCAAACAACAGAAGGGTGTCCCTGATATGCAGAGCTAAACCATTCGCTTATATACTTGAAGTCCTCCATGATACGATTTATAATATTGTTCAGTGGCCCAGAAGAGTCCAATGGGTATGACTTTTACTTAGGCCATACTAAACATAAAATCAAACCATGTTGAAAACAACAACTTGTCTCGCCCTCCATCCCCGCCCCCTTGATGATAAACAAAGCTCTGCGGCCATAGGGTGTCCACGATAGCTAATTAACCGAAAACAACATCTTGCTAAGTACACATGCGTGTCTACAGCAATAATATGGTAATGTCTATGTGATTAACTTTCTGTTGTTTTGAAGAAGGAAGTTGGGTTTATTCTAGCTAGGAACTAGAATCAATACAAACAAGTGACGTTCCTCGCCAGGGGTGGCGCCAGGAATTTTCCGATGGGGGGCTGACTCTTCCGACGCGGTGGCTAAATACGGTTTTCAGGGTACTATATACGACAAATATCTCACCTTCCGACGGGGTGCTTAGCGTGCTCCGATGGGGGCTATAGCCCCCTAGCTCTCCCCTGGCGCCGCCAGACCCTCGCCATATCTCTCTGAGCATAGAGAAATTGTGAGGACACGTCACTGATTTTGTTAGAACACTATAGTACTTTTGTCTATAATATTTAATTTTGCTCTGAATAATGACAGCTATTCAGGGCTTGGCAAATCTATCTTCTCTGGATGGCATTTCATTGCATACAAACTCTATATTATGGGAAAATGTACTGATATCAACAGTAAATACAGTATTGCCCAACAAATAATTTTCCAAAATAGTCAATGTATGGCGAGGGCTAAAGTCAGCTCATCTGTCGACTATACGTTAGTCATGGGTAATGTCTTAATTACCTCTAATTCATCACCAAAACAATATTTCTCTGAGAATGAGAGCTCTATCAACATGCTGCTGGCCTCTATCAATCCAGTACAAATCGTACATCGTTTTCTAGTCTTTTTTATTTATTACGGCTCTCTCTGCTGGGTAAAAATCTAATCACATTGGTTTGTCCTACACTTTCGTATATCCCATACAGGGCCATTCAGGGTCATTACATGAAGGTTCCCGTCCTCAACATATACACAAGGCCTCTCGATCAGCTTCATTTCAGTGAAATACAATAAACATTTTTTTCATCCTATAAGAGAGTTTTCTTTGGGCCAGTACAAAAACGTTCTTAACTTTTTAACGATTCCAGTATCAAAACTTTCTTAAGAATTTCATAGCAAAATCTTTTAAGATGTTTTGCACATGCGCATTAGAGGAAAGAGAAAAAGTTCCATGTATACCTGAGACGATAGTCTTAGTGAATTACAGAAGATAAACTATTTTAGGGCAACCAACATTTTGTACTCAGATAAATGTAATTGTTAATACATGCACACTTATAAACTTTCCTAGGTCTCAAAAGTCAAGTAATAAATTTTCTTAACATTTTGAGCAAGTGAGTGCTACTTTCTTATAAACCGCTTTCTAATAGAAAAACTTGTATCCTCTGTGCGTCCCTAACCAATATGCAGCATATGTTAACCACACCTAAAGGTAACTCAGTTCCACTTAGAAAGCAAAAGACGTTTTTGTGTCCCATCCGGAACGTATGGGTTGACCCTATAGCTCACTCTAATAACTATATCTTGCCTCTGCAATTTGACTATCAGTGTATGCTCACATTTATGTATGAAACGAAATGGCTTTGAAGTTCAATCTAATCCGTGAAAAAGGGGACACTAAACTTTTTACAGTAGACAAAGCCTTCGAATACTGCTTTTCACTTTTCAGTTTCATAATTGGAGGAAATACTGTAAAAGGTTTACTGATATCATTGCTCTGAAGGCCATTGATTCTTATCGCTGTTTCTTATCACGGTAAAGAAAGGAAAAGAGGGTGTTGTATTTTGTGGCCTTGAGAATAGAATACAAAATAACCACACCACGTTAAATCAACAACTTCGATAATAACAGATACGTTTATAAGAAACCCATTTGTGCCAAAACGAGGCAGCCCATAATAATACAACATGGGGTGGGGGCGAATTCCCCAAAACAAAGTTTGGGACAACACTTTAATCATGACAGGGAAACAACTTTTTTACTAGAGAGGTAAATACAAAAAGGGCACTTTTGCTCTCTGGCTGAAAAGGACTTGGGTCTAGATCTCCAGGACCCCTCCGCTATTTGAGCACTTGTAGGGGGTATGGGGTGCAACATCTTGCCAAATAATAACAATGGTCAACAAATTATTACTTTCTTTAGTCATCTGAAACCTAACTATACTTTCATAAGTGGATTTTTCGCGCTGATTTTAGATATGTAATTAGTTTTTCTCTTACACGTCACATTTTTGAGATACAGATAACCTCTTATTTCACCGACAACAAGGAAATGCAAAGCATCAAGTCGAAATTAGGATAACATACAATGTAGCTATTTGACTTCAATATCTTTTCGGTGAATAAAGTACAACTTACGGTAGATTTTCCTATGATACTATGGATCCAGGACTTTATTTGAACCCTTTCCAACCATCTTTATCACAAACAAGACCGTATCGATGCTTTTCTATATCTTATGCTATTGTATTTTAATCTATTTCTTTCATGATTTCATTTCGAACTTCATCTATTTTCGTTTCAAGAAATTTGCTCATGCAAAGGCGGTCCATACTGCAAAAAGAATTTAAGAAGACTTATTTTCATAACTAAACTCTAGCAACATTCATGTACGCCCTGAAAAGTGTATCAAACACTATAACATGATATTTATGTTATGTAAAATCTTCACTCATGCGATTTTCACAAGTGTCTTGCAGAAATTACCATGATACAGCATACAGAAGTGATCTGCAATCATGCTTTTATTTCAACATATTTGATAATGATCTTCCATAGCCTTTTTGTCTTATGGAAAATTCTCACATTGTTCACAATTTACTACATAGGATTTACTACTAGGAAAAGTTGAAAATGGTTCTAAAACATTTTGTTATAAAATTTTTTATATGTATAACACTGAAAAAGTACTATAGATATTAATAACTGCAATAATTTAATGCAGATTGTGGAACTTCATTTCGTTTTGTGAAATTGAGTCTTTTGCATCTCAAAAACCTGACGTGCTAGAGAAAAACTAAATAAATATCTGAAATCAGCACAAAAACATGCTTGAACTTGATTGTTCAAATGTCAGATGAAAAATATGTGTTGACTAGTGTAATTAACAATGGATTTGTTCAGAGTGTGATTGATGTGTTACTAAAATAGTTTTCAGTCATTATATACCAAAATATAATCCTTGCCGTTTAATACAGTCTAGATAGAAATGAGATTTAGCAAGAAGTATGTGGTGCTAGTGAAGGAATGTTGGGGCATAAAATGCTACTAAATTGCCAACAGCAGGTATAGTGAAAAATCGTAATGGATCAAACCATTCAGATTGACCTCAAATATTGAAGAGCAGATATGAAAGTGCCAACAGTGCATAAAATCTTTAAAAATTTATTTGCCAGTGGGGCTCTCCAGGCACTCCCAGTAGCTACACCCCTGACCCTTTATCTGCAATCTCACCTTTGTAATGAAATTGAGGCAAATGAATTTGGATCTTTGCCAATAGGAGTCATACATACCAAGAAGTATATCCTTCAAAGAACTTACTAACCCTCTGGTAGCCCTTATAGTTTTTAAAAGTTGTCCAGTACCTTTTGATATCTACAACCATTGGTGGGCCAACTCACCCCTCTTCAAGAATCTCTTTGGTGTATCTTTGTACATTGAGATATTCCTAGAAAATCTGAAACTTCACCTTAGATTCTGCTTCAACAATGTGCTACTTGAAAGGTGCTTCAGAGCAGGTTTTTGATATGCAGACTGATTGCTGTGCTTATTGAGTACAAATAGAAAATTTCCAGGAAGAAATCTTGTATCAAGTTCAGTTGTTTGTTGAGGAAATCCTTGAGACATAATACACTCTAAAAATGTGAAATCTGGAATATACTTACTGCAGAAATCAAATGGCTTGCATTAGTACTTGTGAGGGAACAAATCTTTCAGTGCACTCTCTGCATCCTCCACACCTTGCTCATGTGCTTGTTTCAGCAAGGGCTCTATCTCACTATAAGTACAATACACATATATAGATACACAAATGAGCTTAGGGTTATTCATATATGGAGATACTGAAGGAGTAAATAAGTCTTATCAGATTAAACATACTGCACAATTGGATGCTGTTCTAACTGCAAAAACAGTTCTAGAAGTCCTGTGTGTAGTTGAATACCTAGGTTAGCATATTCATCTTGTGATGGCATGTTCTGACAGTGTGATGACAAAGTTCTAAATTTTACTTTGCATCCTGCATGTACACAGTGTGCTCAGATACCAGAATTTGGGAATAAATTCAGTAGCTTGGCTCAGAATGATCATTTGAGGCAGTTGCAATACTTAGCTCAGGCCTTGCTACAAATTAAAGCTATAGTTCATGGAGAAGGATATTCCTATCTCCAAATAATGAGAAAAGCTTACTGTTCTTGGACATCTGTGTTATATCCCTGCATATGTGCTGCAACCAAATTATATGCACCATGACCATGGCCATTATTGGCTGATTCTCTGCAAAGAGAATAAATTATTTTCACTGGGGAGCAACAATCGAAAGAATGGTTTGAATTCATACACAATAGCCTAGCAAAGAAAGCTAAGCCTTAACCCCCAAAGTATTTAATACCAAAACTCCCAAAATTTAGCCATTTTTACATTCATTTTAAGCATGGATAATAACCTTAGAAGGGCTACATTCATTATCACCTACATTGCCCATAAAGAATAGCAAATCCATATAAACAGAAAATATCTGGTAAGCATCATTTTCCTAAGATATACTTGATACACTGACATAAAACAGCAAAAGACCCTACCTAAACCAGTACATTGCAAGGTCTTCATCTTTATCTGTCCCCTTGCCTTCAAAGCAAAGCATTCAGGAAAAAATATGCACATCTTTGATTTAAAGAAGAGTGAAATGAGAGAATTAAAATTGTTATATTTGAAATCCAAAGGGCATTCTCTATTACGTTCTTTGATAGATTCACTTACTTGCAAAATTATCCCACAGGTAGTCTAATAATCCAAAGGTATCACACAATAACAATGCTAGAATCCTCATCTCAATTGGATAACTTAAAATTTAGTTGTTATATACTTGTCAGCAGGAACAAGGGGGCAAGGGGAATGTGTCTCCATCTTTTCACAAATTTGTATGTAAGATACCCACTTTCAGATGGCATAGTTGCCATTATTTGCTTGTGAGGGTCAAGTCAAAGTCCTTCCCGCGCCTAATGGCGCATAGGGCGGCGCCTATCTCCGTTTCTGTAGCCCTAGGCCACGCGTCTGCGAATGCAGTGAGGGCTACAGCGGGGGGCTGGTCCACTGGTAGCTCCGCGTGTTTAACTTCCCCACTCCTTTCTCATTTTTTCGAGCGCCAGAAGAGAAAGGCAGCGAGTACCATTTTTAAAGTCTTTGGTATGACTCGGCCGTGGCTCGAACCATCGACCTTCCGATTGTGAGGCGGACGCTCTACCAACTGAGCCATCACACCAGCTTGTGAGGGTGCTCCTGAATAAATTTTGTGCTCCCTATTTTTCAAATAATTCTTTTTACATCCTTGCTTGTCAGCAAGTATAAGTACAAAGATGTGAAAAAAACCTTGGCCAGTACAGCATTGGGAGCAAATTATTCTCAAAATGAGGTTTTGCATTTTGAGATTTTCTAAAACCACACCACCGTTCTATGACTATGGTATTTAGGTAAATTTGCTGTAATTTTAATGTCTGTAATACTTTGCTGTGATTTATGTTTTGTGATGTTAATCAAGGTATGCAAGAGAGCTATTGATTTGCCCTTCATTATGCCATATATGCAACCAAATCTGGAATTTTAAAGTTTATTGATAATCGAAAACAAAATGGAACAGCATAGCATAAAAAGCAAAAACGCATACCATATAAATATTTATGTCCTAGGCGATGCTGTGCATGGGAGCTGCCTATATTTGCGTATGCTCTAGTAACATGGAAGTCAAGGTGATCGATGTAGAAGTACATGTAAACAAAGAACAACAGGACTCCAATGACTACAGCAGCCTGCATAAGCAAGAAAACATGTGCTCAAAGTTGGATGCTTAGATAAAAATCCAAAACGCTTCAGCAACTGATTATTTACGGTGCTATAAACTAGCTGTTTTCAACGAAGTTACTTCGGTTTAATAATGATCATTTCCGCACATAGACAAATTGTATATTTACAAAGTAGGGCAAATTATGTAAACATATTTTGAAAATGTTTACATAATTTATCCTACTTTTTACATATTGTAAAGGAAAAATATATATATGAAAATATGTTTTCCCTTTCAATAAGATAAAAGCTTCTTTGCCTCGTAAAATAGCTGCAACATTAAATATTAAGTGCCTTGTGTTCCACTTTGTCCTAACATTAAGTTCAAACCTGTTGGCCTAAAAAACCAAGCGTGAGGAAATAAACAATGCATACCTCCAAACATCTAACCCACCATGGATCTGGTTTCGGTCTGCGGGCAAGGTTCACCTTGGGGCCATACGGTAAGTCAGGATCATAATCTGGGCCACCTTTGCTCCACAATGGTTTTACAATTTGATCCTGTCGCTGTCGTAGACCAGAAACGTCCGCCATTGCTTTCTCATTTGCAGAATATTTGCCGCGAAACTCTTTAATAATTTATAAGTTGTATGGAACTAGAAATTTAACCAATCACTTCTTTGAGCACAAGTTCATTGACCAATCAACGAAGTAGGTCATTATCAAGGCTTTGCAGGTGCCACGAAAGCCACACAATCGCAAGGGAGTCCTTTCGTAGGGTGCCAGGTTGCCCTGACAACAAATTCTATTCATAGTGAAATCGAGGTTAATCTCAGCATAGTTCTTGGGTCCCGAATAAGCGGGGAGTAGGAAAATTCATTAAGATGAAATAAACGGGAGGGGTGGGATTCGAAAGTGTGGACTAACTGTGCATCAACCAAAATACAAAATACCCCGATTATTATTTGGGTAGCTCAAAAAAGGTACCAACTTTCTGCAGGTCTCTGCTAGAAAAAAGGAAAATTTAAAGTGTGTTGGAAAACTTGTCGAAAAAAGTAAGCTGTGGGACGCTTATTCGGGACCTAAGAGTACCCAGTTACCCCTTGGACTTTTTCGAGAAACGGGAAGCCATTTTTTCAAGTTGGGGTTTGGGAAATGGTAAGCTATTTCGAGCGGGATTCTGGAGATTTTGTTAGCTGGATTAGGAACCATGGTCAGGTTGGGAAATAGGTTGCCTACACAAAATCTGTCTTCTATCTCCAGAGACCAATTTCTCCAGTATTTTGTTCAAACACAAGAGCCTTGTTGCAAGTGTCCCATTTATAACTTCTTTATAAGAAAGTGTCTACTTTCTTATAAAGTGTGATATTGAGGATTAAATTCCCTGACATTTTAGTATAACTGAAGAATTAAGAAAAGCTCCAGGGAAACCAAAACCTATATTTTCTCCTATTTGAATTCTCTTTAGACAAAGGTGTCAAATTATTGTCTTTCTGTTTTTGAGTTTTCATGACAAAGTAACACATCAACAAAGATTTGAACTTTTCCTTTGATTTTACTTTGAATTTACATCTTTTATCCTCCAGGAATAATGGTAAAATTACGGACCTATTCCGGAGAAAAAGTCTGAATTTATGGCAATACTTCAATCCATGAGTACCACAACATGGACGAATCCTGCTTCCCGCTTTATGAACGTCTCGGACTGATGATCTTCGCACAGTAGAGAAATATCATATCCACTGCACTCCTTTGTTTGATGTCAACAATAGATGGAGCTTCATGAACCGGAGCTTCTAGTTTCAATATCCAAAAACTTTCCATTTATTGCGAAGAAGGAGAACTGCCACAGGCAGAAAAAATGTAAAACTAGCCAGAAATTCTTTGGAACAATTATTCCAATCACACTAGAAAGTCTCATGTTCTTTTGCAGCCTAAGGAGATCGTAATAAAAACTAAATGACTAATAAAGCTTCTGTGGCAAAATCACATATTGCTCAGCCTACTTCAAATACTGAGATACATCGGTTACAGTCAATGACAAAATTATTCATACTATCATGCTATCCAGGAGAGAATCTTCTATATATATTGTCTTTACAGCCCGTATAAAAGTACATAAACTTCT
>OLMO02000006.1:5189668-5210356 GCA_900291935.2 Cassiopea xamachana | reverse complement strand
TTATTAAGAGCAATCGCTCATACAGACATGAGCACATGCATGAATTGACACTCTTTCATCAATTTCTTTCGGGCATGGACTGAAAATATGGTTCTCTGCACTGCAGATCTAATTTAACATGTGCTTTCAGAGAAAAATTGAATATGACAGATGATCAGATGCTTGCAACATTTGAAGTGCAAAATTTAGTGTCTATGAACGGGGCTCGTGCAACATAATGATCTCTGCCTATTATTACCTACCTTTCTCGACGATCCCTGTGCCTTCTTTCATTTGCATTGCTTCTACTTTGAGTTCTTCGAGGATCATCATGGTATCTTCGCCTATCACTATCCCTGTGATCTTTAGAAAGTCGTGTCTTTTCTGGTGTATGACTGATATCTTTATTTGCTTGCGGAGTACCAGATTCGTCTTTGTCATCCCTGCTAGATTTTATTTCCAGTCGTGGGTCTCTAAGACTACCGCTTGTTTCCTTAGGAATTACTTCTGGCTTCTTTTCCTGCATATTTAACAATGATAAGATATTGAAGGTGAATAGAGAATTGATAAATATCATTGGAGCGAGGCTAGAGGTTCGTGGGGCATATTCTCAGAGAGAATAATGGAATGGAGCGTCAAATTATAGAGACTGAAATGGTGGGCAAGAAAGCTAGAGGACGTCAAACGATGATGATGTTCGATTGATTGGATAAAGACGAGATTGAACGTGCGTAATGTGAAGGATTTAGGAAATATTGCAAGAAACAGAGACCAATGAAGAAAAATAAACCATGATTCGTCAACGGTAGGTGATGCCATGGCACACGAAGAAGACAAAGAAAAAAATGACTTAAACTATCTATTATTACAATTATTGAATAGAAATAACAAGTTATCCTGGAAATTAATAATTAACCTCAGTTTTTTCAACATCTACAGCATACGGATCTGAGGCAGCTGATCCTTTTGAATCGGAATCTGATTCTGAGCCTGACAAGTCCGATTCATCACTTTCTGAGTCTACAATACAAAACAAAAAAATTCTGAAGTCATCAAAGAGCTATAATATATGCTTAGGCGAAATAACCTTTAAGAGCGTGCTTGAAAAAATTACTTCTGAAGAAAACTAATAGGAAATCGCATATCTTTTATCAGTTGAAAAATTCTAAAAATAGTAAAAAAAGAAGTTATCAAATTTAAGAAAGAGAGTGACGACGACAAGCATTATGAGTACAACAAAATCCAGCGAAAATTGTCTTCTTGTGTATAAATATTATTTGTTGGTAGTCATACCCTGAAACCTTAACCAAGCCACACTGAGGGGCAGGCCAGCCTTTGCAATCTGGGGGGGGGGTATTTTGGGCACCACGTCCAAAAAGTATGAGGCAATTTGGTTGCCCCATCCTTTCCAAAATCTTGCTAGAGGTCCCCAACTCCAACCCTAACATTTTCTCATCGAATTTGGACGAATTAGAAAATTGATCTGGGCTAGAACTGGGGGGGAAGTCCCCTAGTTCCCCCGCGTGGCACCACCACTGGTCATACTAGAGAAAATTTGATCAGGACATGAAGACAAAACCAGGTATCGATGAAACCAGAATAAGAAAAAACCAAATTACATTATTCATAGAAGGCTTCGAGAAGAACTCGTCCTATCATCAGATAGAGTGAAAAATAAATGGGGATGTTTATATAAAACAGGGTTTATACAAGAAGCTTCTAGAAGTTGTCATATTGAAAAACAAGTAGGGAAGCTACCTGCTTCAGAATTCGAACTGCCGATAGAACTTAAATGGTCATCAGCAAATGGTTTGCGGTCCAGGGAACGTAACTCCGGTGACCGGTTTGGTTGTGGTTGTCTACGCATCCAAGGATCAACCCACTGCTCAGCATTTCCTGCAACTGGCGCAACCAAACTCTTGTCATTTATCGAATCTTCACCAGCCTCTTTTTGGAGCGCTCTTTGATTAGCCTCAGGTTGTTCCCTCACAATTCTTGTACCATCTGGAGGTAACACGGTCTTATCACTAACCTTCTCAGGTCGTTTATCTCTCCTAGTTTCTTGTTTTTCACGACCACGATCACGGTCTCGTTCACGGTCACGATCACGATCACGATCCCTGTCTTTCCTGCAACAGATAATCCATTAAACAGCTCGTAAATACCGACTGAAAAACAAATACCAACCAAAGTGCTTAAAAGTTAAATGAAAAACATAAACAAATAACAAGGAATATACAACTACTTTTCATTGAAACAATCCATCAACTGAAGAGTGCTGGAACGGAAGGGGCCATTCAAAAGGTATGTAGGCTCAATTTCATCAATTTTTGAACCCCATCACCCCCTCGTACGCTTCTTTATGTTTTCGCGGTAACCCCTTCCTCTGAGCGTACGTACTTTTAATTTATCAGCCCCCATTAACATTTAAATATATTATTTATCTTAGTAAGTTCAATGTTTGCAACATTTGATACATACCTGATACCTCTAAAATTTAAAACATATTTATGAAAATAATTGAGAGTGCGACCTTGCGTGTGTAATATTTAAAAGACAGTTTCATTTATTTATGATGCTTGTCAGTGCTTGCCATGTGAAAATTACACGAGCGTACGTACGTTCTTTGAAGAGCCACCTCCCCCTTGTATGTTTTCGTAAGTTTTCATGGGTACCCCCTCCCCCCTTTAGAGCGTACGTACTTTTTGAATGACCCCGAATGATCAACGGGGAAAATGATAAATGAGTGTACGGAGACAAAAACATACAATTACAAGCTTGACATAATGCTTGAAGTATAAGAATCTGTACCTTTCTGGTGGTGTTGGGCTTCTCGCCCTCCGCATCCTCAAAAACCTTTCACGGTCCATATCCCGAGGTCTTTCCCTATCAGCGGCATGACCTCTTGGAGGGCGCTCTCTTTCTAACTCCTAGAATATCAGTATACGATCTTCATTCAGTTGCAAGAATCTCCTCGCCCCAAAAGCCTTAAAACTCACGGCACAGTTCTATACATTCGATTTGGACATTACAGCCTTCCATAAAAATAACTACATTAACATAAAAATATTTTTTATGGTTTTCTGCTTCTTGTTGGTAATCTACACATACTGGTAACCCTCGGGTTAGTGTAAGATTGAAAGCAATATCTAATGAGCAATATGCAAAATGTACAGCTAGCCACTACGAATCAATCTGTTAAAATACTGCTATACATATAGGGAATCGCTGTTAAGATAAATCCGTAAGGTGCAACAAAAACCACATTCAGTAGTGAGAATCTTCAACCATTCCATTTGGGGGGATTTATATCTACTCAACGATCCTACACATGTACAGCCATTTAGGACATTAACATACATCGGTACAAATACAAGGATGCATAATATAAATTTGCTCCTCCCAAACTTCTATCTCGAAATGGCTGCATTTCTATGGTATTTTATTCACTTCAAAGATAAAAAAACTTTAAAAAACCTTCACACTTCCAAATCTAAGCCATACAAACTTACAGAGTAAGGAATAATGACTCACGTGCCGCCGAGTTGGCGAAAGTCTTCCTCTATTGAAACGTCGATCGTACACGTCTGATCTTGGCTCAGGGGCTCTTTGTCTGGGTGCAACTTGGTTATCTCTATCAAGGGTATGTCTCCAAGGCTCTCGTCTAACTGGAGGGCCTTCAGATTCTGCTTCCTTCTCCGCTATAGTCAAATTTAGTCGCTTTTCTTCGAAGTTCTCATCCTCTTCTTTTCTCTTCACAGACGTTTGCTTTATCTACAAACAACATAACAGAAATCAATCTTTCCAAAAACAATCAAAACAAACTTTTACATTCATGTAGTATTTTCTTAAAGAACTTCCCTGCTTTTTCCTTAGTTTCCTTGACTAAATTGGGAAGATTCCCTTATATTCCCATTCTCATTAAATGCTATTTCTAAAGGAGCTCTCAAATTTCACAGTAAAATACAGCTGCAGAGTGCAATTCGCAAAACTATTTTACATTCAATATAAAACATTGCAAAGCATTACCAAAACTCTACTAAGTTGCTATACAGTACTTCTACTAGGATGATACCTCAAAGAGCAACATTACATGTCTGCCCTGAGACCATTACATAAATACAGGGAGAAAAGCACGGACAGACCCTGCTACACACCAGACACCTACAAGCAATCTGATCCAACAATGAGCAGCCTCCATACGTCAAGGGACCAAAATATCGTATAAATAGAAATATACATTGAAATTTGGTGTTACAGGAAATTACAACATGTAAAACGCAGAATTTCGCAAAATTCCCTGATTTTCTTCATATTTTTACTCAAATCCCAAATTTTTACCTTAAATGCATGACAGAATGTAAATTCTCTGACAATTCCCCAATTTCCTTAGACGCTGGTCACCACGGCCAGTTAGTTCTAAGCAACTTCGTTCTGCGCGACATAACAAAACGAACTAGGGAAAAGTCATGACTATCTTTAGCGAAATTTCGGATAGCAATTCTAGTGAACTGGCCCACAGGGCAAAATAATTACAACCCAAATGAATTTCGCAAATATTAAAAGCAGTTTTATCCTCACTTCTTTCGCTTTCTTTAAACCTCTTTCCCAAGCTGATTCTTTCCTGGTGTGAGCTGCCGATTGCATCTCCATTTCAATCTGTAAAATCAAAGCCAAGGGAACGTTCAAGTTTTGCATTTAAAAAAGAATCAAATTAAAAGCAGGGTTGGTGCAGGACTTTGATATGCAAATCCAAGGACTTTTCAAGGACCACAAGAAATATTTTCAAGGAGCTCTAAACTGACATTCACAGCACATGTGTGAATAACAGGAAGCCCAAAATACCGAAAACGAGACATTTCTTGGCATATCATGAGTTTTCTTGTACGATTTTCTATAAACTTTCTTTTTGATATTTCTCGATTTTTCAAGATTCAAAACAATTTTTTTGCTTTGTTTGTTGCTGTGAACGAAGAAAACAGTAAACATTCACAAATTTCAAGGGGTTTGATCAATTTTCAAGGAAAAATTCTAATTTTCCAGGAGCTTCAACTGCCCTTGAGATGACATTTCAAATTCAAATAGTTTTCAAGGAGTTCAAGGACCTGCACGAGCCATGTAAAAGGAAAACAGGTAGCGATATAAACTTATTAACTCAGTATCACATAGAATGGAAACAGAAATATAATTATTCTCCAGGTTTTCTCTCCTAAAGCCGGATAAGATCATATAGTGTAAACCTGCCTTTACAATGAAAACCCAAAGAGGTACGTAGTAAATTTAGCAAATGGGCCCAATCCCTCACAGGATATTTCAAGGCATTTGTAACAGCAACTACTAGCTCAAATCAACAAATCAGAAGCGAACGGAATAATAGCATAAATGAAAAATAATCGGAAAACAGTCAGCAACGGGAGCATTCGCAATCTGAAAGATCCTCAAAATCAATGGAAATCGCGCATTTCTGAAGTAGTTTAAATATATTTTGACTTATTCTCACAGGCCCTTAGACACTGAGGAGCGAGGAGCCATTACTTCTCAATCTACCAGGGTTGTATACAAAAGTGCTCTAAACTGTTATTTTTAGCCAACTCTGAATTGACTTCTACCACGTTTAGGGATCAATATCTATTTCTTAGTATGAATGATGAAAAAAAAATACAGCCTATACTCCAAAGGACGTTTTCCGACGTTCTATATGGCGTTACCTCAGACCCATATTTTCCAATGCAATACCTATGGAAAAAGACTAATCTGGCATATAATTTTGATCTATGTATGCAAATGTGTGACATGCGGCAGTTTCCAACTCTTGATTGGATTTCTACTTCAGTGCCTCCCTCAATCCAGTTCAGTTGCCTACATGCCTATATTCCAAAGGAACTGAAGTACAACTTACAAATATAACTAAAATTAGATAGTACACGAAGAAACACGACAATATTTTTTCAATTTGTAAGACATGTTTCGGTCCGTTCATCAAACCATCATCAGTTGAATAGATCAAGATTTACCGTTAGGACATATAACAACACAACACTATCAATCGAATATATTAACGGAAAAGAAGAACGAAAGTAACGAAAAAAGAACGAACGCTTAAAACTCAGCGAAACGTTATAATGCTGTAACTGCTTATTCAAATTAGGCCTTTCCCACATTATATGCAATGCCTCTTTAATCTTTAATATCTAGAATTATTTCGGCTTTACGTATACCGTCATAGAATGAAAGAAACCACAGGAAAGGAATTGCACTTTCGGCATTTATCATGATGAGGTGGGATGAATATCATGTACTTACTATAGCATTCATGTGTGCTGGACCTGGCACTGGAAAGGGGGGTCCTCGAAGCATCATGTTGTTTAAAGGGCCAAGTTCACTAGGAGGGGGAGGCTTCCCAAATGCAGTAGGATACATTCCAACAGGACGATGCATCAAGTAGTTGCCTAAAATACAGAATCATTGGATAATAGTTAAGCAATAATATCCAATTAGACTTGAAAACTTTGGCAAGGTAATAGACATGATCCTATTTCCCATTTAACATATCAATATTTTCAATACTACCTAACCAAATTAAATGACTGACATGATTTCAGTTGTTTGATCAGCTTAGCATAAATCCTAGCTACAATAATTCCTCAATATGAATGGCAAAACTACAGATTGGGAGATATGAGCAGAAGCATTTTAAATGTGCAGACTTTGATCCAACTAGACAGGCAATGGGTGCAAACTGGAAGGGTGGAGCTAGCAGGGATAATGTTAATCAACTTTGGAGGCTAATACCATCCCTTTCTCTGCTCACAGTTTGTGGTGGAATGATAGCTTGCTTTTGACATGGCTCTATATTTTGGTGAAAACATTATATCTTACAAAATAGACAGATACCTTTGTCATTAATGCCAGGATGCAGAAATCTACATGATATGCCCCAACGGCATGTTCCTAAAGAAAAATAAAAACAAACATACTATAGAAGACAAGCACAAAATACACCTATCATACATTCTAGACTATTTGATATGTAGATCAGGCAGTCCTATACCATAGCAAACATTTAGGGGGCATGGGGGTCTTGCTCTGATGATAACTTTAAATTTGAGGAATTGCCACAAAGCTACAGAAATGCTGGTACATGGGGAGCAATGATCAACAACAATCAAAAGGCTTATTTTCAATTAATGATGTGTATGACCTACTAACTGCTCAACCACTTATTCATGCTTCTTAGAAAGATACCAAGTTACCTCCTAGATCAATTACCTGCTTCATAGTATTTGCAAAGAACTCTTGGTCTTGGCCCTTCAATGAAGTTAAAGCTTGTGGTTATTAAATGGCAGATAACATAAAACTATGGTGAGGCAAATATGGCAAAATGCAAGAAAATGTGGCACAAAAACTAGAAAAAACACACTACACAAGAAGCAAATTAAAAGTAGTAAAAAAAACTAGTGCCTTCACTGGTAACAAAACAACCTGAGTTTCAGAAGATACTCCATTAATGATTTTTATTGACAAAATAGTACATATTCTCAATTTCTACATAAAACATCAGTTCTATTGGGGCATCGAATACCCAATTCTATTGGGAGATTGCAATAAAATATGTTGGCTTTAATTCTTGCATCAATTCTGATCTGATGGCAACAGTAAGATACCAATAAAGCAGGCTGAGGCAAATATATTGAAAAATAAAGCAACTTCCAAATAAATCAGTCATCATTTTAGATCAAAAAATCATACTCAGTACAAAATACTGGTAAGATATGCAGGTTGAATATAGAAAAACCAAAAATTCAAGTCATGAAATAATTGAAAGTTATAATACCATGTCACTGCAATTNTGAAAATAAATAAATAAAAATTCACTACATACAGTATCATAAATAACTGGAAATAATTATCTTTCAATATACTTCCTACTTAGAAAGAGTTAATGTTTTCCATTTAACCTAAGTAGGCAATTTTTCCCATTTAACCTAAAGGATCAACAATCAAGGTTTATGCATGATTCTGATATGCAACTTTAAGGAGTTTTCATAGATTATTCATAGATTATTTAAGAACTAAAACAATAATTTTCAAGAAGCTCTAAATTAACATTCACAGTACATGTGTGAATACACAAGAAGCCCAAGATACCAAAAAGGACATTTCTTGGGATGTCACAAGCTTTCTTGCACAATTCCTTTAAACTTCCTTTTGGTTATTTCATTAAATTATCTGCTGTGCCATCTATTGCTGTGAACAACATAAACAATAAACAATCACAAACTTCAAGGAGTTAAATCAATTTTCCAGCAAAAATTCTCATTTTCAAGGAGTTTCAAGTGCCCTTGAAATCAAATTTCAAATTCCAGCATTTTTCAAGTAGATCAAGGACCTGCATGGGCCCTGAACAATAAGTATACCTCTGTCTGGTTCCTCATCAAGCTGCCCTTCTTCTAAATCATCCTAAAAATAATGAATATGAATTGCAAAAACAGAGAGCAACTTCTGCTGATACTGAAAACACTAAATTAAAAGATCTGTCTCACATTATGACACTTGACACAAACTAAACATCCAATCAAACACAATAAACTTTTTTCCCAATCAATCTCATTTCTATGTGTCCACAAACAACTTCATATTCAATGGCAAATCTGCTGTTCCCAAGTCTAAAATCATATCTATCAATCGTATCTACTATTATATTTTTATAAATCAGATATAAACATGTTAGTTATGAGAGGATAGAAACAAGGAACTGAAAGTGTAATGAATTTGCTATTCAATTTTGAAAATATTTTTTACTTTTAACAACCATCACTAGTATGTTCTGATTTAGATTCTTAGTGTGGGAATGACTGCAGTTGGGAACAATAGGGGGATTTGGAGTACAGCATGGCAAAATATTATCAGTTGGTATTTTCATAGGCAAAAGTCAGTCAGTAGTAAAGCCTCTTTTACAACAGGGGTAGAAATAGCAATCATACATTGGAAATGTCAAACACAGATGCTCAAACCAGCAGTTATACTGAGACAAACATGTCAAAATGTCTGATAATCACCCTCCTTGGTAAATGGGAAGTGTTTTATTTCACAAGGCATTTCAACTGAGCAAAAACTGGATTCTGCGACCCAAAATCTCTTCATGCTCAGCTGAATGAACGATTCCACTCAACTGCGGTGCTCTGTCAACTATAATCCAGCTGAGTTGATCAAAGTTCCAAAAATGTCTAACACCATATATTTCCTTTATTTTCACCCCTGCCACATGTATCTAAAAATCATTCATTCAACAAATAGGCATGGATACCAAATCAATCAAACATACATCTTCTATTTCACCTTCTTCTGCATCATCCTTTCTCGGCACTGTCTAAAAACAAATATGAAGATATTCTCTACTATTAATTGACAATAATGAGTTACTTTGTAAGGCTGATACTTGCTAAGAACAATCCAAGACTGATTTGAAATAATTTATGTCATTACACTGCATTTCATGGCTTTCTATTATTTACATTACTTGATATGAAAGCCAAAAAGGAGGCATAAAAATCAATTCCATCTCAAATATCTCAAGTAAAAGATCTAATCCCAAAATAAAGGAAATTTGATCTTGCAAGGTTTGCAGGGTTAAAACTTGCTATGACAAGCGCCCCCTCTATAGAGCTAGGGTTACTATGATCAAAACCCAATATCAATCATGTGAAAGTACTTCACTTGCACATATAGCAGGACAGGACACTATTTCACCTATTCAATTCTGTATATGGTACTTATTATTTAACATATTTACATCACAGTAAGTAAAGTTTATCTCATATCAGAGGTCCCATGACTTGGAGGAATAGCAATGTAAACAGGATGGACATCTGGTGTGAGATGAGTTTTTAAAACTCAAAACAACTATATAAACATGTATGATAGGTGGTGTGCTGCTACTAGTTTCATAAGCTCGTTCCATTCTTTTAGTAAAAAAAATAGATGACATTGCTGCCCCCCAAATTAGTTATTACAGTAGATTTCAAATGGGGTTCCCTTGAACCTTAGGGTTCTGCCAGCACAGTCCAGGAGCTCCACCAGAGGTTATAAAAATGCTATGATTGACAGTATACTTTAACTCTCCTACACAGATGTGTGAGCAGGGGTACTTCAAGCTACAGGAATGCATCCTTGGGGCTCTGCTCCACCAAAAAGGTTGAAAACCACTGGTTTACTAGCTATATTGATAAAACGGGGATATTCAAACAGGAGACATTCACATGGGACTTCAAAGCTTTTATGACTGCACAATGACTCACAAACCTAGTTTATGTCATTTTATTAACCAATGCCAACTGGGCGAAAAGTCAACAGCATCTAGTATAAAAGTAGCATTTACTACCCAGTGGCAATTCCATGAAGCCAAAGATACCTTTCTATCTTTTCCACCATCATTAACATTGCCAGTATCGTCCTCATCATCTGTAAAGATTTCACCTTCTTCAGAGCCTTCAGCATGCTTGTCCCCTTCTACATCCTTGTCTGTGAGTTCACCTTCTTCGTTATCAACCTTGTGTTCATCAGTATGAAGCCTGTGATCTTCTTCTGGGACTTCTTCTTCTTCATAGTCAAGCTCTCCTTCTTCTGCATCACCTATTCCTACAGTTTTGCTTATGTTTTCCTTTTCCTTTGTATCACTTGCATCAATTTCACTATCAGTATCATGTTTAGGCTTTATATCTAGATTATCAGCTGCTAAAGTTTCATGGTTATTGGATTTAGGACTTACAGCAATTTGTTCTTTACTGTCTTTAACTATATTCTGAGGCCCAGAACTACTCTCTGGGTTCCTTAATTCAATGTTGCTGAATTGATCCTGAATACTGCCCACTGTATCATCAACCACGAGACTATCCTTCTCATTTACATTTGACTGAGATAAATCTGATTCCATTCTGCTTATTTAAAATGATCTATATTAGATAAAAATGGATGCTCAAGTGAATGTACAACAAAAATTACACATTATGTTCAAATAATATTCATAATGTTAATGGTAATATAATAACAAATAGTATAACAATGGTACCAGATATAGAATAATAAAAAGAATAGTTTAGAAAAGCCGTAAAAATATAACTGCTAAACCACTCAATATAGAGGCTTCCTTGTGACAAAAATTTAAAATATTCCCAAACTTGACTCAAAGTAATATCTTGCTATTATGTTCTCAATAACTGGGAAAAAATTTTGTAGTCTTTTCTAGGTTATTAAATAGCATTTGCATTTTAGCATTTTGTGGCTTAAGCTAGATAATAATTTTGATATACTGGAAGTTTATTAATCTTTGCCTTTTCTTATAGCAATCAGGGCCAAAGATTCTTACTCCCTTAGGACAATTATTTGATAATAAAAATCAGTACCAATAATGCCTGCAATATGCAAGAAATTCCACATGAGATGATAGGTGCATCAAATAGCAAAACATTAGTGAATGTAGATAGGGGTTATTGGGATAGTTTCTACCCATTGATGATCTGTAGTTGGTCCAGCAATCCAATCGTGGAAATATTTCACATTTCCTATACCAAACTATCAAATGCCCATACTTAAAAACTGGTACCCTTCAGAATATCTTGAAATCTGATCTTGAATCAGCATAGTAGATAACAACCAGTGGTATTTAAATTACATTACTTTTGTATTTCTCACAAAAATAAACTATGGGGCATGATCAATCAAATATTGTATGCATATTTAAATACCCGGAAGCACTTAAAACAGGCTTGCATTTGACAATTGAAAATAATTGTGTTATGCCCACATAATTCACATACAAAATAAAGTACATTGCATTAGTAAGAATGCTGTCTATGTCCTTACAGTCCACTCTAAAGTAAGTATGATAAACTTTATCTCATGATCTTTGGGGATTTAAGCGCAGTTCTCCAGTCTCTGATTAGCTTTTTCCATGGCAGCAGAAGAAAGCAGACAAATATAATTTGCACATAAGTAAATTATAAGTAATAATGGAGCATTCTGCCCCCATGCATAACCACCTGACCTTGTATGAAACACAACTATCTCCAAATTTATAAGGGCATTATTGCAAGTTACATGCAGGTTACCAAAATGTCCCTGAGGACCAGGAGTATTTTACTCCCATGCAAATGTGGTTAGTGTTCATCTTTTCGTGAAAATAAACTCAACTGCAATTATTTTGAAGTGGCTGAATAGCACTATGGATGCAACAGACACACCATAAAAATCCAATTAGTGGAATAGTTTGCCAGTGACGACTCTCTTCTAGTCAGCAATTCAAAAATAAGTTAAATGAAGTCACCAATGTAATTGAAATAATTTCTTTCAATGTACGCACAAGCAAAACGTCAATCAAATTTACTGGCTTAAAACATTTTTATGTATAATATTTTTTCCTTAAGCTTTCTCCTAAGAGCATACTGCTCACATGCAATAAAAATTTTGCTTTATAACAGGCCTAAAAGTGGCAGCATTGTGCCCAGCTAAAACTATTAACTTGTTTGCAATGTGGACTATAAACAATGGTCCTGTTTTCATACGAAGCATTCTGCTTCCATGCAAAACCAAAATGAACCTTTACATAGCCCCAAGACTTCTATTTCCATGTGTGAATAGATATTTGTTTTGGTGCTGACAGCGACAATTCATTCACTCCATTCATTCAAAACATCCAAGTAATAGTGATGTTTACAGATAACCTTAATTTCTTGGAGTAGTGATTGTGAAACGGTTCCCATCAACCGCTCGATCTTAATTTCTGCACATCTGTATACAACAACATTATCTCCAGATACACTAGAAACCACCCTGTAGCTACTTTTGCAGAAGTCAGACAAAAATAGCACTAAGATCTGCTTTCACTGCAGCCTCTCCATTCTCGCGCTTGAGCTAGATTGTCCTTTAGATACTAGGTACCATGTGAACTTGTCAGCCATTGCTGCAATCTGGCCTAACCAGAGACAGAAGTGTGGCGTGAGCCAGGTCTAACAGAAAAATTTGGATGATAAATCATATTTCTTACCTTTAGATATAACTTTTGAGCTGCCTAGCTAAAGATCCTTTTGGATCATTGATTAAATTTACCTAGATTTCACATTTGATGGATTTCACCTCACCCTCAACCAACGTGTGAAAGGCTGTTTATTGTTAGGCAGGTGTATGCTTCGCAGCCACTTGTTCGCAGCGCAACGTGAAAGGTGTGGGTACATAGAATATCCTCAGTGCATTATTTTTAACCCTTTAAAAATACTATGTCTGTGTAGAACAGGGTAATGCAGCAAACTGTTTCAAATAACTGGGTTCAGTCAAAACAGAAAGTTAAACATGGGGAGAAATCTGTGTACATAATCAGGTCACTGGGTCAGTCCTGCAAACGTTCAGTACTCAAAAGCAACAACAACACTAAACTATTATGGAATTGTGAAACACGATTTTCGATAAGGAAGATATTTACTAGCTAGGAAGCCGATTTTTCTGAAGCATACGAATGTTTTGAGTCAGTTCCTTCTGCAAGCCAGTGGAATATGTGGGATATTACGTAGCAATCGAGATCATATTGTGAAGTCGTCGCTTGCACAGTTCTATACGTACAACACAGTTTGTACGGGCGTTGTTTGGAAGGTAGTTTCACTTCTTTAATGTTTTATAAATACGCTGATAGTGTTTACTAACTGGCCAAAATAAATTATTTCTACCTGACATGACGTCTGGACGTATTCTAATGCAGCATGGGCTCAAAACTCCCAGAAGTAGCAACTGATTTAATTGATTTTTCCGATGACTCAACACTACTGTCCTCTGTACGTAGTGATAGTCAAAGTAGCGTCTATTTTTCATCTTCAGCGAGCAGTTTTAGCAATACACAAGAGTTTGAAGATGCTTCTGTTTATGAACAAAATTTATATAGCCTGGAAGACTATGTTCGCAAACCAAGGACATACTCGAGGGACAGATCTCCTAGTAATGAGGAGAGACCACCTCCTGTCCCTCCAAAGCGAAAGGTCCAAAGTAGGCGAAATAAAAAGCTTGCAAATAGATTGCTTGATGCAGGATTTCCCGTCAAAGATGCAGGTGATAATTATATAAATGATGCAAGTAATCAAAAATTTAAAGGTGAGCCTGCAACTGCAGACTCTATGGCCATTACTCAGAAATCTTCACAGTCTGCTCCTAAAGCTGCATTTTTCAAGGAAGACAGCACAAAAACACCTGTATGCAATGAAGCAATGGGTTTTGAATCAAGATTTAAAGCAGCAATGACTGGAACAGATGTTGATTTGATAAGAATGAATTTATGTGAATTAGAACTGTCATCAAAATCTCAAAAGGAATTGTTTCTGCCTGAAAAGTTGAAAGCAAGTGCCAGGTCATCATCCTGGGGCGATATCAGAAGCCAAAAAAGTGTAAATAACTCACCAATAAGTACTTTGTCAGCAGAAGATCTTGAAACCTTTATCACTGACTTTGATCACTCATCACTTTCCTGGAGAAAGAGCAACCTTGCCTTTGATGTTAATGATGCAGACAATAGAAATCGCAAAATCTTTGACTCAAAAACAGGAGATGAGGATCAAAAATTGGAGCGAACAAATACTTTACCACCACCAAGGCCAGCTCCACCTAGATTTTTTAACAGACTTTCGCTGCCACTGAATATATATGAAAGTAGAGAAGAACAAGGCTTCAAACTTTATTTTGGTGATGGCATCTTTGACATGGCAGAAGAAAGAAATGAAGAAGCCAGACAGTTCTGCCTAATGATTGCAGATTTACGTAAATTGTATAAGCATACAGACTCTGACACCAACCCAGGTATTATAGTGGATTCTACAATAGCATTCAGAGTTGCACATTATCCAAAAGACTTGCAGATTGAAGTCTATTTCCAAGACAACACAGATCCAATCAACATCACATTCAATGTCTTTTCTAAAGTTCAAGACGTTGTTTTGAAAGCTTTACTTATTTTTCAAGATGTATTCAAAGACATTGACTCTATATCCAAAAACAAATATATTTTCAAGGTGCAAGGTGAATCTTGCTATTTAGAAGGAAATGAGAGATTGATCAACTATGCTTATGTGCAGAATTGTCTGAGAGTGGGAGACACTATATGTGTTATTGTAATGCAAAGAGATGTTATTCCCAGAGACTTATCTAGAAATAAAGAGGATGATGATCAAGAAAGTATGGGTATTTATTTTAAGAATTTCTTTGACATCAAATCATCAACATCAATATCAAGACAGGGGTTGTCAGTTTTGATGGATACATATAATAAAGAAGTTGAGAAATTGCTAGAAAATGTATCAAAAAAGACCAATGCAAGCTACCTTCCAGAACAGCTTATTCAAGTTGTGAAGGCATTGTCTCTTTCACTTGCACAAATTGAATCAACTCAGGTTCATGAAGCTGTCAACTTACTGCTGTCTTTAAAGCCAAGCACATCAGAGAGAATTTTACCCAGTCTACAGCAACCTGGAGTTTTAGACTACAATAGAATATTAGATAAGAAGATGTTTGATAGAGGCCGATTCAATATTGCATTAGAGAAGCTAACATCAGGTGTTTTTGCTTTAGTTGATGCATACTGTAGGGCTTTCGATACAGACTTTTTTGTTCAAAATCCTGCAATTTGCATCCTAGGCCTACCACCAGGAAAGAGTAATACCAATGAAAGGATAATGTCTGACACTATTGATGACAAATTCTCCATAAGAATTTGTTCTATGCATAGAATTCCAGCAGATTGGAAACAGAAACATGAATACTTTGTTGTTGAATGTGGTCTATATTATGGGGGGCAGCTGATTTGTGAGCAGGTGATGACAAGCCCATCAAAGCCTGTAACTGGATTTTATGAGCACATAAAATGGGATGAATTGTTAGTATTTGATATCAATATAAAAGACTTACCAAGAGAGACTAAAGTATGCCTTAATGTATTTGGATTAGTATCATCAAAGAAACAAATGAAAGATGCAAGGATTTATTCTGAACTAGCCTGGTTAAGCATAACTTTGTTTGATTTTAAAGGACTGCTTATTTCTGGAAGCCATCTATTTGGGTTGCTTTCAGGCAGTGAGATGAACCCTGCAGCAACTTGTTCCTCAAACAATGCTCAAAATGCAGCTAGTGTCATACTAAGAGCAGATTTTCAAGTTTTTCATACAGAAATTATATTCCCAGAAGCATTGGTACAAGTCATGCAATCAGTAGCTTATGATTCATGTTCATCTGATGTGACAATGAAACTTGATGAGATTGTGAGTAGAGGAATTCACACAAAGCTATCTGAAAGTGAGAAGGAGTTGATATGGAGTCATAGAAAAGAACTGAGACATGTACCTCAAGCACTGCCATATATTGTTACATCCCTTCCCAATTTTAATCACAATACTGTTGCACAAGTCCATGAACTACTTCAAACTTGGCAGCCACTGTCACCTGTCATAGCATTGGGTCTCCTGACTGCTACTTTTCCAGACATTGTTGTTAGAACAAATGCAGTTAATTGGTTCAGTGTTGTCAGTGAAAGTGAGCTCTGTGAATATCTTCCACAGCTGGTGCAAGCATTAAAGTATGAAACATATCATGATTCTGCCTTGTCAAAATTCTTGATAACTTCAGCAATAGGAAGCCCTAAAGTTGCTCACTATTTATTTTGGCATTTACGATACTACACAAGTGACTCACAATTTTCTCAGAGATTTCAAATTGTGCTTGGTGGCCTGTTAGGTACATGTGGTGCTGCTATGAAAGATCAACTGCTAAGACAAGAGACAATGGTGCGACATCTAGCAGAAGCAACACAGAATGTCAAAGAAGCAAAAGATTTTTTGAGAAGGAAGGTACTTAGTGAAGATCTTGAAATCATTGCTACTAATGTCAATGGGTCTATGAGACTTCCACTAAATCCAGCAATGGAAGTTAGAGGTATTGTGATTGATAGCTGTTCTTATTACAACTCATTTACTGTACCTTTGTTAGTTGTTTTTGAAAACTCAGACCCAATTAGCAAGCCAATAAAGACAATGTTCAAAGTTGGTGATGATCTGCGCAAAGACCTTGTAACACTGCAATTATTCAGGGTTATGAACAGACTCTGGCTTTCAGAGGGATTAGATTTGAAAATGATAACATATGGGTGCTTGCCTACAGCACCACTTGCTGGGATGATTGAATTGGTTCCTGACTCTGTCACTCTAAGAGAGATTCATGTTCAGCATGGAGTGACCGGCTCTTTCAAAGATGACGTCATAGGATTGTGGCTCCAGAAATACAACTGCTCAGAAATTTTGTATAAGGATGCAGTTGACAATTTCTCAGCATCCTGTGCTGCTTATTGTGTTGCAACTTATGTCTTGGGTATTGGAGACCGACACAATGATAATATTATGGTAACCCAGAGAGGACACCTGTTTCATATTGACTTCAGCAAATTTATGGGGAATGTTCAGAAGTTTGGGACAATACGACGTGACAGAGTGCCATTTGTATTAACACCAGATATGGCATTTGTGATCAACTCAGGGGAAAGTATGTCATACAATTTTCAGCATTTTGTGGAACTTTGCTGTGATGCCTTCAATATCATTCGAAAAAATTCGGATTTAATTTTGAATCTGTTGGGATTGATGGTATCTTCTGGGATTCCATACCTATCGACGTCAAGTGATATCGAATATGTTCGTGATGCATTGCAGTTAAATCTCACTGATTCCCAAGCAACTGTTTATTTCACAAGACTCATTGAAAACAGTCTGAGCTCAAAATCAACCCAATGGAACTTTTTCATACACAATATGGCGCATTTTAAGGATTCTCAGCACCTTTCCGGCACTGCACCTGCTATTTTCTCATTTTCCAACAAAGTATATGGAAGAGACTCAGATGGGGAAATAGTATCAGCTCGTTGTGTTGACATTCAAAAACGATATGTTCCAGACAAGCATTACATATTTGTTTTGAATGTTGTACGGAGAGATAATGGAGGACCAAAATTCGTTTTTCGAAAGTATGATGAATTCCAAGAGCTTCATATAAAACTATCACAGTTGTTTGGCAGTTCAAACATTCCAGTTTTGCCGGGTCGTGTGCTTGTCGGTAGAAGTGAAATCCGAGCCGTAGCCCTAAAGCGAAGAAAGGAGCTTGATGATTTCATTGTTTCTTTGATGAAAAGCCAAGAAATTTCGAATTCTGAGATTCTGTATACGTTTTTGCATAGCTTTATTCGGGATGAGCAAGATTCTGTACGGTTTGCAGATATCCTCATGCAACATGAAACAGGCCAACTAAGAAATCGCGTTGGTGGTGAACTAAAATTGTCATATCAGTTTCGCAGAGGATGTTTAAATCTTCTCGTTATGCACGCTCGAAATCTAGTTCCGAGAAGAATTCAAGGCACTGCAGACCCTTATGTCAAGAGTTATCTCTTACCAGACTCCAATAAATCAACAAAACGCAAGACTCGAGTTGCAAGAAAGAATCTCAATCCAACCTATAATCAGACATTGACGTATGAAATGCCTCTCAATGAATTACAGCAAAAAGTTCTTCAAGTTACAGTATGGGACAATGATGCCATGGGTGTAAATGTATACCTCGGTGGAGTGAACATATACCCTTCTACTCATGATTTGACAGTGGAGGTGACTCGATGGTATGAACTCAAGGAGCTTGGGCTAGGTATGTAGCTTCTAAAGTTATTAACTAGAAGATAAATATATAATGAAGTTATTGAATTGGCAGTTTTATTTCAAGATGTAACTTAGACTAGATGAATGAAGGGATGGCCACATGTAAGGGAACCAACTATACAAGTTATTTGGTCATTAGACCATTCAGAAAAAGTCGCAAAATGTAGTGTAGGAAATTTCATAAACCTAAACTTCTTGGCATGCAAATGAGTTGTTATTGCAAGAAACTACCAAATTGTTCACCGCGCTTTACCAGGACCGCCACGAGAATGCAGAGCCTCTGGGTAAAACAGAAAGACGAGGCTTCTAATTTCGGACCATTATTGCTGGTTTATTTTATGAGGCCCTCCAGACCTTGAAGCATTGGATGTTATGAGGGCCCTTGGACCTTTAAGCCCTGGGGCAAATTTGCCCCCTGCCCCCCTCTGGGCAGCCCTACACTTTACTCTGATATCAAAACATAACACGTGGCTATGTCCTTTGATACATGTATTGTTCAGTCATAGGTAGAACTCGATGAGAAGCAAAAATAATAATTTTACAATTTTTGAATAAATGCCATATTATTTGCAGCCCTCTTTGAATGTATCGATGGCAGGATTTCTCTCTATTCGCGTTCATTGTTCCGAAAGGTTGCTGTGTCATGTCTCTAAGTTAAATACACACTTTAAGGTAGATGTAGAATCTTTTCAATTATTTTTTGCAAAGCTCCCTATGGAAAGAAAAAATATTTCGTACCCACTCTCTGCAAGTAAGGTCATTATATGTAAACATTTTATAAGTATACTTGTCCTCTAGAGTCTTACGGTGCCCTCTTAGAATCTCATCTCCTCCCCCAAGGGAGGCACGCCCTACTATTTGAGAAGCGCTGACATAAGTCAATATTGATGAGACTTTGGCCGAGCTTACAAGGGCTGCTGTTGTCTTTTGTTGTCAGGTTTCTCAAAAAATTTGAAAGATACGACTAATTATCCAGCAACTTAATGAAACTCAGCCATCTTTATGTAGTATCATGCAAACGATTTATTTTTCAACTATGATATTCTTTGTAGAGATTTAAGCATCAAATTTTTTGTAGATGTCTTCAGTACAATGTTAAAATANATCTATCTCGTAAGCTATAAGTAAGTCTAGAAACGAAATGTCGCTTTTGTTATTCCAGCAAAACTCGTTTAGAAAACCGAGAATCAGTTTAGTCTTATAACTCATTTACTGAATTGCTGTGTATGAAGAGCTTCGTATTAACTTCAATTCATCTCTAATATCCTATGGCATCATCGTTATAGATACGGTATAACCTTGTCACTCAGAAACTCGTTTCATAAAACCAGGCTGCTTGGTTTCTTATGAATGGACAAAAAATAAAACAGGCTGGATAATTTCATATGATTTTATCAGGAAATGCGCCAAATGCGGATGTATGCTTCAAAAGAGAACATGAAATTTACTGTTATACAGTAGCTGAATTTTAGTAGTCAGACTGTTAAAATTCAGTCACTGTAACCTTAAATTTGACTATACTCTCCTGTATAAAAATAAATACAGCAGAAAATGTTTCAATCGAAATTATTTTTAAGAAACCTGATCTAAAATATCAGGCTTTTTGGTTTCTTATGTCCAGATCTACAGTGTAGATGTGGTGCTATCTGGCAGGCTGCAGTTTCTTATGTCAGTTTCTTAGTGACGGGATTATACTGTACTCTTGCCTAATAGACGTCCACCCTCTAATTCATATTTCAAAAATTTTCCATTTGGGGCATTCTGATTCTAGCCCCCCTCGGCTATTAATTTTTGTAAGTAGGATTTCACCAAAGGAAATTTTTAGAGGTGATACTTTGGCCTGCAGGTAAAAGCACGTCATAAGAAAAGCACGCTGATCGCATGTGTTGTGTGATTCAGCGTTGTTCCATTTTGTGGACATGGTAATGTAACTTCGATATAAATTTGTGACAAGAAAACATTCCTTTTTCTATTACATTTTTGGTCATTT
>OLMO02000006.1:5142271-5166982 GCA_900291935.2 Cassiopea xamachana | reverse complement strand
TGTCGGCCACATTCTCACCGATGATCACTTGGTGGAAGCCACTGTTGTCGTCAATCGAGCCAAGATCAGCAGAATAACTAAAAGAAAAACAGTTTTCGTCAAAGAATTGTACTCATCAAGCTTGTTCAATACATTTGCGAATAACAGTGATGAAACAACATATGAAATGTGAAAAATTCATCTTCTTTTATTAACGTTTTGTCATTCAAAGTTAGACGAATAATGCTAAGTATGGTTCTTATTGTAGAACATTTGTTATATTTTTAGTATAGTAGCTCAATTTTCTTTATGTAATATTGTATTAATTTATTTAGTTAACATTATAGCTGAATGGATATTGTGGGTAAATAAGACTAAATAAATAAAAAATTAAAATAAAATAAATACTGATAAAATAAATACTGTTTCTTTAACGAAGAGTGACCACATAGTGTTCAATAGAAATCGCGTACAGAGGTGAAATATTTACTTCACCAATGTGTGTTTTCTATACACGCTTTTTTAAAAGAAATCTATGATTATTATCCTGTTGAATATGATCATGTATGACATCATAACACATGACCGTTATGCTAATATAAAATTCACAATATATCAATTCATGAGTCATCATACAGGAAAAGTAGATTAGAGTTGAAAACAAAACCAAATTTCTGTAGCATCATGTTGTGGTGAGGCTCGAGGGTACTGAATAACCGGGGGGAGGGTGGGAATAATCAGCGAGATAAAACATTTTTGGAAATTGATAAAAAGGAGGTTGGAATAAAGATCCTCAATATTCTTAACTTTTCCTGAAATGGAGCCTGAGATTTTCTATAACTTTTCTTAAATTTCACAGAAATAAACTGGCTAAGATGGACTACTCTTTCTTCGTTTGTCGTGCATAGTCAAATTTCAATTGCATTTTAAACACATCTTGAATGTAATAATGAGGTAATATCAATCTTTCACCAACAAAAACACCTACTTTTGGAACTTGAGCCTTGTGGTTTTCTTAAGATTTTCTTAAAATTTTGGCCATTTGAGCCTCATTTTCTTACAATCTTAATTCTTACGAAAAGACGTGTATCCAGTCCCACTCATTTTCGATCCCTTTTTATTCCAACCTCCTTTTTATCAATTTCCAAAAAAGTTTTATCTCGCTGATTATTCCCACCCTCCCCCCGGTTATTCAGTACCCTCGAGCCTCACCACAACATGACGCTACAGAAATTTGGTTTTGTTTTCAACTCTAATCTACTTTTCCTGTATGATGATTCATGAATTGACATATTGTGCATTTTATATTAGCATAACGGTCATGTGTTATGATGTCATACATGATCATATTCAACCGGATAATAAGCCTATTTAACAGGTTTCAAATTCCAAACCTTTCACAGTCCTATTGCAAAATAGTACGTGAGTCAAGCATGCTATAGTTGGTTTTACATGTTGTTCGGGCTACTATCCAAAAATAGATTCAAAGTCAGCGTGAAAACATTACCACAGAGTTAGGCAGAAGGGTCACTCAATGTCGGTTCCTTTGATGCTTTGCTGACACGGATTTTCAGCCATAGACCTATAGGGATACGGCTGTACTTGGCACGATGTGACGATGTTGAACTTAAGAACGTTGCTGCGTTAGAAGCACAGAGGAATACAATAGTACAAAGACTGAAGCCTTTTATGTTTTAGCTCATTGAAACAAAAGGTATGTCTTCGCACTTTTTACCAGTTTCGCCCAACATCAGGGCTGATCACAGTAGCTAGGTAAATTGATTAGGACTACCAGCTGCAGATCGGCTTTGATTTTATTGATTCCGTTTCGACGAAATTAGTCTTTGCTCTTCACCGTAACCCTTGCATGGGAGGCTTACGAGGCAGTTTATGCTTGCCCATTGCACAACCCCAAGGTTAACAGAGGGAAGAAGGCACCTCGTGACTTCTTTGTTAAGTTCATTGACCTAATCTGTTACCCAAAAATAACACAGAGATTTCACCCAGAGTGAACATTTAATTTGTTGAAGGCTAGGTAAACAGTACTTATTACAATTGCCATATGCCAATACCACTTGCGTAAGCTTGTATTTCCGTTTTTCATCTAACAGGAAATGGTAGATAGTTAGATCAGGAATTTCCGCTGAGTTGTTTGAGCAATTCACAGCCGAACGATAGTATCCTTTGGATCTATTGTTCTTCCTTGATGCTTCTGCTGCACTTTTCTTCGATATTTTACGGATTCAATCTTCAGAATCTAAGATAAACCCAAAAAACGATACAAATTCCCCCCTCCGTTTACGGTCAAACGCCTTATAATTTTGCAGAAACGCAGTTGTTTTTCCTCGCTTTCATTCACCTCCATGCTAACGCATGCGCGAAAAAAGTATCAGCTCAGAAAGAACAGTGACCCTTCTGCCTAACTCTATTCTGTGACATTACGTATGTATTGTCTCTGTTTCGAGGTTAAAGTTCATGTTTTTGCAGGTTTTTGTTTTGAACTAAGTATAATGGACATCGCACTTGAGAACAGTGTTCGACAAAAGTCGCTAAAGCATTAATAGCAAAAAGTGAGTGTAATTATTTCTTGTATTTTAACAGACAATATGAATAAGTCACTCATGCGTATAGCGCTGGTTGGTGATTGCAATGTTGGAAAGACGAGTATTATTCGACGGTTTATGCAGAACAGAATTGAGGAAAACACAGTAATGACAATTGGCGTTGACAAACACGAGAAGATACATAGATTTGGAGGAGAAACTTTTCACTTAACTATACTAGACATGTCTGGCGGTTACCAGTTTCAGTCAGTGATTGGGGGTTATCTAAATTGCGTGGATGCTGTAATTTTTGTATTTGACGTAACGGATAAAGAGAGCTTTGTGACATTGCCGTATTGGAGCGCAGTTTTTGAAAACAATTCGAATTGTCGTCAACGCAATGTGTCGAAAATATTGGTTGGAAATAAAAAGGATCTCCCTACAAGTTGGCGTGAGGTGCTCTCGAAAACAGCAAGGAACTACGCAAATTTTGAGGAAATGGTTTATCTTGAAGTGTCGGCTAAAACAGAGGAAAATGTTGAGCTGTTATTTCACTCCATCATGAATGAAATTATTACAAAACGAAGCACAGTAAATGGGAAATTAAAGGAACTGCAAAAGCCAGCGTGCACAGAAAAGAAAACTCGGCGTAGCCTTTTGCCCTTCATACGAAACTTGAAATCTTTCTTTGGAAGATCGTGGAGTTTGTAGTGCCTAAAAATCAATGTCATGTTCCATCCAAAGCATGTTCCAAAAGTTCAAAAACTTTTCCAAGGAGCACAGTTCCCTAGTCTCCATTGCTCTTTCTTTCCATTTCATGGCAGCTTGTACTTCATTACTGACTATTAGGGGGCCCTTTCTATTTTACTTGATCTCTATAGACCTAAGCCTAGCCCCCTGTTAGGGGGCTATTCCCCCCACTCTCTGGCCCCATCATGTATTGCTTTCTCGCTCCTCTTTCGTCAATCCTGCTTCGCCATCCCAGTCCCACCCTGTTTTGCTCTCTTCAAAGATGTGACCATTATGCCACTACTTGTTGTACTACACCCGTTGTTATATATGGAGCCACTTTATAAGGAGCCTACAAGTAGACGGGGCGAAATATTTAAAGAGCTCATTCCTTAGGGATTGTTCCTTTAGTAGGCTACTAAAGGAAAATCCCTAATGAACTTATCTATTTAAACAATTATAAAGCTGCAAGCAATCAGGAGTTCGGAAGCCGGTTCTATTCATTTGCCGCCAAAACTCGCATAGGTACAGGGATGTGCCGATAGGGGCGTGGAGGGCGTCGCGCCCCCCACTATTTTAAAATTTTCGAGAAAGTTGGCCAAAAGCTAGCCAGGCAGCAAGAGGGTTGGCCACAGTATTTTCTGTGGCCTTTTCCTTTTTGTTCAGTAACAATTTAGTAACAATTGGTCAGAACGCCCCCTCCCCACCAGAAGGTGTTTTGGCACATCACTGCATAGATACATTTCCAAACATTCTTTCTTACCTTCTAGATTTTGCTAATTCTAGCAAAATTAAAGGCAAAATTCAGAATTTCATTGCTTTTCTTGTGTTTATACCACTTTTATGGCACTATAGGTGTAGTGAAAATTGAGGAACAATCAAAGAGCCTTTAGCATTGCAATGTAATAGAAAAAAATGCGGCTTTTCGTGTATTTCGTTGTTCTAATTTATATCTCATTCATTACTTATTTATCAATATTTTGTACATGTTATTGAGTATATAGTATTTCTAGGAATAGAGGAACAAATTAGTGTGTGTTATATTACATTCTTAGTCATACAATTTTCTGGATAGTCAAATGTTCTTAGTTTTATGAAGTTTCTAATTGTAAGCTGGCTTTTTGTCTATGTGTTGGACTCGGCAGTATCGCTAGAAATTTTAACGAGGAAGTTAGGCCCTAAATCATACGATAGGTGTGTCTTTGTGATTAATTACATCATAACCTTCATTTATGGGGGTCAATCAAAGAGTACGCACGCTCTGAAGGGGAAAAGGGCACCCAAAAAAGCGTAAAATAGTCATACAGGGGAGGGGAGGGGAGCTTTCAAAGAACGTGCATACGCTCATGGAATTCTTAAACGTTGGCTACTCGAGAGTACCGAATGTTGGATAGAGGGTTGAAAAATTCTCGAAAATTTAATAAATGGGGAGGGGGCTTGAAATATTTGAAAATTTAATAAATTGGGATTAAGAATCATTAGAATGATTTCTATATTTATACCATTGGCCTGACGATTCCAACTAAAGTGGGCACGTTGTCCATTATTAAATCTAATGGATTTTCGTTTTTTTGTTCATATTTGGGGCAAATTATGAACTCTCGTCCTCAAAATTTGGAAAATTACTTAATGGGGCTGGAATAAAAGTGGGGGCTTGAAAAATCTCAAAAATCAATGATCGGGGGGATGGTATTCTCGAGTACTTGGGAGGCATCCTAATTCAAAATAACCATCCTAAATATACGCAAGTGAGCTTGATTTTTGTACAAAACTGTGATGATTTTAGATTTATCAGCTATGCATTGACTTTTTCGCACTTTGATAGACAATAGATTTGAAAATCTAGGTGGGGGGGGGGTAATGCATTAGAGTTACGTACGCTCAGGGGAGGGGGTACCTCCAAAATGTGCAAAAGCATACAAAGGGGGTCAAGAATCGAATCGATGAATATGGAACGCGTGTACTTTGTGAATGGCCGCATTAGAAAGCAGTTGTGGTACGGATATTGCTATTTAAGTTGATACAAACTATGTAGGACATATGACCTAGCGTCTCACATATATGCCTGCGAGTAGCTTTTTGTTGTTACTGAGTTGCAAAGCCTAATATTGTGACCACAATGGCCAGACATGCTCAATTCAAGTTGCCAATAAGTACAAATACTTGAACAATCATGAAGACTTGCAAAATTCATGATAGCACATGAAAAGACAAAACTATATGATCAAACAAGCAGGACTTACACTGAAAAACAAGATGAGTTGAATCAACTGTGGTGATGCAACCCTGCCTTCCCAAGGGAAAACGAATTTCGACAAGGGGGACAAGCATCAAGGTATGGCAAAATTCTCTCATCAATGCAAAAGCTTCAGTTGATTACTGTCGTGAAATGGCAATCAAGAACCGGGCACACCAATCAAACATGGAAAACAGGTGAGTTCACAGTCACTCCAGCCATGTCTGCTTCTGTTTATTTATACCAGCGTCAATCAGATGAAAGACGTAAGAGGCAGATGAATCTAATGGCATGAATATATGTAGGGAACACACTTTACCGTGGGAACTCAACATGCATAGGCCATCTCTTTCTGTAAACAATTTTTGTCAAGCAGGTGCATAGTTCTAACCGAATCAAACGTCAATGCGTTTGCCGTCACTTCTCACAATGTGTGCGTTTAGTGTACCTTTATGCATTACTTGATTCTTTACCACATCTCTTTTGGGTAGCTAGATACTAATATACTCAGTAAAATATTTTTATACTGTTCTACGTTCAACTCTTTGCTTTTCATTGATACATTGGCTCACTGCAAAGAAGATCTTTAAGGATCTCCCATAACTTGTTAGCCATCGTGATAACAGATACAAGCCCTGCTTTATTATAATTATTGTTAGTTGTATTACTTTCATCCAATGTGAAGCAGCAAATATTATACTGCTTAATTTTAGTGACGTATAGTATTGCTGAGTAGCTGCTATTATTAATTGAACAATGTTTGGAAAAATTTATTATTATAATTATTATTATTACTATTTTCAAATAATCAATCATTTCTTTAGTGTTGGCTAAAATATGCAAATATAGCTAGCGAGATAATTAACGCCAACAAAGTGGAAAAAAGAAAAATACTATACAGTTTTCTTTGACAGAGAAAAAAGCTATAAAACCCCTAGTTCATTGGTGAAAACTTTGCACGATCCACAAATGCAATTACTTCCTTTCCTTGACTTTATTTTCAATTTGAAATACGTTGGTGTGTCAGAGTCCTTAATTTCCTCCGATAGAGAGGCCCATAAATGGTGACCTATGTACTGAATATTTTCAATTCTATATTTTGTTGTCGTGATATTTGGTAATTGCGAATGATTTTTACTTCTCAAATTATATTGGGCATCTCTCTCGGTAAATATGTTTTTCATTAATGTTTGATTTAGATTATTTTCTCTGTAGTTAGCGTATTCTACAATACGTAAAGTTAGAAGGCTTTTTATCAAAAGCGTTTATGATGTAACGCGATATGTTTCAGTGCAAAGCGTTCGACTTTGAGATATTGTATGAAGATTGTTTTGAAAGGGCATGTTTTAATCTGTTTACTACTAAGTATTTTGTACTCCCTTGTACTGGAGCAATGTGTTGAAAACTTGTTGCAAACGTATTGCTGGTCGGCCTTTCGTTTCTTTTTCCCCTAGTGAGAGTAATTCGATGCATTTTGTGCCTGCTAATCGACACAGCATTGTACCTTCTGTGAAAGAAGTACGCTTTTGAACGCACATTGATTTGAAACTGCACTGGTGCAGTGTACAACGTTGGATGCGTATCATTTTTGATCCTATTTCACAATGAGGCTACTTTTCCATGGCAATGAGGTCATATAATCGATCGAAGTGCATTTGTATATTTAGTGTTCTGGTACAGTAAAAATGTGAAAGTTAGCATTTTGTACCAGTTCTGGGTGACCTGTTAAGTTGTGTTGAGGAACACGAGGCATTATAGAGTATTTTGTATAAAAATACAGATCAGGAAAAACTGATGAAAGAACTGATCGTATATTTTTGCCTTGATGGTGATTGTCTATGCAGCTGCTGTAGCCCTTCCATGTGCTTGAAATTAGGCTTGCAAATCTACACACATGAATAACTAAATCTACCTTGCACATATAAAACTAGATAACATTGAGAGGCTTTGTTATGCTGATCTTTATTAAGAGCAGTACAGTATACTATCTCTATGTATAAGGAATCTTGCGATATTGCTTTGGTTATTGCATGCATTAAATGGATATGACGTAAGAAGTGATTGAGAATGAAGATAATTCTATAGTCGGAAGAGCGTGGAAAGCTCTTCACGTTAAAAGAGATTGAGTACACTAAAAGATGATTTGAAAAGGCGGAATGCTTTCTTGAGAAAGTGCAAAGGATTATTGAACCTTGTGCTTTGACTACGAATGTGGGAGAAAATCTTTTAATGCAAGTTCGAATTGTCCCTTAATACTATAATTAGATGATGCGATCAAAGGCTGCAATTTTGGAAGAGACGAGGAAATTGCAAATTTGCATCGTCGAGACTTTTTTCACGTCCTGTCTCTTTCATCGTTCCCTGAACTGATAGCGCAAATGGGGTGTTCCTGTAGATATTGGCCTTTGAGCCGTGTAATTTTCCCAGTAGAAATTTGTGCGTATTTTTCTAGTGTGAGATAAGACTCCTTTATCATGTGTGCTAACTATGCTGACGCCATTGTGGTATCTGCCAGTAAGAATATTACATATGCGTAGGAAAAGCTGCGATGGACAGTGATTGTCGTTCAATTATCATGATATTAATTAGAAAACAAGTAGTCTTGATTGCAATTACGTCCAGATTAATTACTATTATTAGCTGTTTCCGAACCATGCTCTTCTGTGGATATTTCTATTGCAGATCTGAAGAACCAATCGGTAGATGGCGGAGCAAGCTCTTCATTTTCCTGTGATCAAATGATCGAATGATACAAAGAAGAAAGATTTTAGTGACGTAGTTGCTGTTTGTCTGTTAACCTGCTCTCAAAATCATTTTCCTTTCAACAAGACTCGAGTGTAGCTCCGCCTATTTCAATTTACTTCGTTTAGCTATGCAGTGAATAGTAGAAGACATTTCAGAAGAAGCGCAATCCTTTTCAACCATAGGCAAACAACGAAGAAATTTTTACAATATAACCTAATTGTAAGACCACTGGTGAAAACCTTAGAAAAAGGGAATCGAATGCCACGCCTAGGATACACCAACTTTCTATGCTTATTAAGGTTTGAAATGTTTTTCATATAAAGTAAAAGCTTGAAGGCAGAGTTAGAGCCACAAAATTTTTCATTCAGATGAGGCCTGTCTCGCCCCTGGTTGCAGATGTTGATCATATTACTCTGGTGTCTGTAATAGACGGGCCCTCCCGTATATTAATTTCAGGAGAATTTTCCTCCACCCATCGTTGCTTATTAACACTCCTTACATCATGATCAGAACACGCAGAAAATAACATCACCTTTTAATAAAACAATTTACCAGCATGAACCACCTCCTAGTACTCCTTTCTATTGAAAAGCTGCCTACATGCATACCCCCTTCTATTAGCACCCTCTTTTTATTGAAAACTAGCACCTCCTAGCACTCCTTTCTATTGAGAAGCTGCCGACATGAATACCCCTTCTATTCGCACACACGTCTATTAAGAATAGGCCGATGTGAACACCCCTTTCTATGTCATCCCCCTTCTGTTAGAGACACTAGAGTATGGAAGTATGCTCTAACCATCACTTCTTGTGAGCATTGTCCAGCATCGTTAGCTTGGTCTCAAATTGCAAGCTGGTTTACGGTACAAAGATCTAAGTGTTGCTAGCATGAGCCATTGTTTTTACCTTCCATTAGTTACTATATTTTCTCGAATAGAAGCCGCCCTCAAATAAAAGCCGCAACTTCTGACGAAAAATATTTTACAAGCCGCCCTCAAATAGAAGCCTCGTTTAGGAAAAATATGAAGTAGCCGCCCTTACACTTTCTCAACACTTTCTTTTGCCAGTTTCTGCAATTGTGACAACACTAAAAAGTTTCAAAACCTAACAAATTTCAATATCAAATACTTTACGCAGTTTTATGCAAATTCGAATGCAATGTAGTTGGTTAACGAATGTACTGCAAAGACTGAAAAGTGAATAAAAGCCGCCCTTGAATATAAGCCGCGCTAAAACAGAAGCCGCAATTTTACAAAAACACAAATAGAAGCCGCAGGTTCTACATACTAGAACGTCATGTGGCACAGCAGCCCGCCCTGCAGTGCACAATGGGGATATCTATCCACATACGACAAAATATAGCAAACTTCGAAAATTTTTCTATTTTCTAGTAATGTAAAATTTGTTGCTTACTTCTGGAAATCGATCTATAGCAAACAAAGTCTCCTCTAGCCAACCATGTAGGTAACTTTTCTATAGCATTTTAAAATGTCATGTTATTTTCACCAAATAGTTTCTCACTGCTGCACCTTTCTATATGGTGTACGATAGGACGGATGATGAAGTGCGCGCGAAATATGCCCTCCACCTGTCTCCTATTCCTTCTTCCTCATTTCTAGATTCATATTTGAATAGTGCAGCCTCTCATACGTTGTTTACGCTAAAAACTTAATATGTCACGTCAAAGGTTTATTCTATCACCCCCAACACATACTCCTTGTATTCCTATACGCTCGGGCTACGTAAGTAACAAGCTTTGATTGCTGACGGTTTAATAATAAGGATTTTTTTCTAATTATTTTGTTGTTTTATCGTTGCTAATAAGTATATAATATCTTATGTGTAATATGCGTTTTTGAGAGCCAGTCAGAGGCGTGCTACATCATTTGTATAGTTGTAGGCCAAAATGAGACTTTTCGAAGAAATTTGCTAGAATGTTCGAGAAAATACCGTACACTTCTTTCTACAGGAAACCATTCTCAGATCTCAATGTTTTTAAAAGCATTCAAAATACTGCTTAGCACATCTAAATGTATGTTATAGTCTAATTTTTTGGCTTTTTCAACGGTCTTTCTATTTAAGGTAAGAAAGACAATGATGAAGAGGTTTGGATAAAATAAATGCAATGGATTGACTTATGAACCGAAAATATTCTGTGATCTGACAAAATATGAGCTGGAATTGGAATTATTTCTGCTCATAACCTATCATCAAGAACGCTGGTATTGCTAACATTGTGTTTGAGTGATTCCTGTGAACTAAAAGAGTTAGCTTTTACAACACAGTGCAGCTGCTCCTTTGCAAACGTAGGGCTGATCTAAAGTTACATGCTTTCAAAGGAATCCGAAATCCCCTTTCAAGTGTGCGATTCATTTTCAGTTGAATTATGAGCGCCTCATACTGAAACTAACAAACGTGAGCAGCCTTTTTTAAGTGGACGATCCTGAATAGAAAAATTAATCTTCTTTGCACAAGAGATGAATCAATTTAACTCGATAATTGTGTCGATCAAGATTATGCTGGAAAGGTGATATTCATTTTGTAAGACGTCAGTCTCCTGATAATGCCACCTGTTTCTTAGTCAAAGAAATGACAAGTGGATAATGTGTTGTGCAATTACACAATATGAATCAATCTAGTTTGTTGACTCGCAGCTTAAAATTCTCTGCAATGTTCAAGGGCATTCCATAAATAATTTATGTTGGTTAATACAGTATCCACTGGTATCTATAAACCAATGGAAGGAAATACGCTTAGAAACAGAAGGTGGATATTACAGCTTGCATTGATCTGTCTACAGAAACATTGAAATGTTTGCTTCATAAAAGCTGCTTTTTGTTCAGAAGGACAGCAAGCTAATTCCAAAATTCACCTATTCGCTTGTTTGCTTCTTTGGTGTAACTGCTCTTCATATTGAGGAGTAGCAGACGGGGAATGGAAGGAGGGTGTTGCCTCCTTCAACTAAGCAACTTTTCATATGTCCAGAGCTTCAAGCACTATCAGGCAATTATTCAGTTGCCTGAAATCAACTTCATTCGGGTAACATTCCTGAAAGAATAATTCTCAAACTGTTTCCAAAATTTCTTTGTTCTTTCGGGCATCACTTTACAGCACAACTATTTTTGAAGTCCTGGTCCAGCAATGGTTTGGCTATTCTAACCATGGCCTCGTGTCATTCCTCTAAAACTTTTATATAACTGTTGCAGCTAAGAGAGAAGGGCTTATGGTCGTAAAGCTATTTTCATCATGAGATAATTTTGCAGCGTTTGTGGCTATTTATAGAAATGGCCAGGAACATGATAGGTGTCAAAAAGAATTATTGAAAACACCTTTTGCAGCTCTCTCAGAAAATGTCTTTAATTTCAGAGAGTTATTTAAGGAAGATATGAAAAGAAGAGGATGTCTAACAGCAGATACACATTCTCTGCTTCTACCAATATCACCTTGAGAGCTCTACAGGTTCTAGAAAAAGGACCTCGAAAATAGCATGAAAAACTCTAGATGCACTAACAACGCTAACGTGATAAGTAACAATGTAAGACACAAACGTCCATGATGAACATTTACTTAGTTCCAAGCAGACTCTTCTACCTCTTTCTGAAATATGAGCGACTTCATACGCTCAGTTTCGTCCTCTCCGTGGTGCACTAGTTTGTTTGGATGAATGTTCTTTGTGTCTAACGCGTACGTGATCCAATAGGTTGGTGAAGCTTTTGAAGGGAGATTTGGCTAACCAAGCTAAGGTACTAAGCCCTGCGTTTAAGGCAAAGTGGCTGCTCACCCCAGTCCACTAACAGTATCAGTGATTGTATCATTGGAAAAGTAGCATTGACTTACATATTATTCTATAGGAACATAGCGTAAACACAATCGGACAAGCACAATTCGGATCCACCCACGCCGGATCTTTCACAAGTGCTACAAACATGCATGATCACGCTTTGATGCAACAAAATGCAGCAATGCGTGTAAGTCAGAATTTGCATAAGTCGGACTATTTTGTCTGGTTTGAATAGATTCGATATATGCGAGTTTAGCTGTATCTGATATTGCTTTTAAAAGAAGTTACTGATTATTTTGCACGAATTGTAGAGGACTCTCTTCAATAGAAGCCTCTACAATCAGTGCACCTTGCAGCCTCCTGAGGAGGTTGCAAGGGGAATATGGCATAAGACTGGAGTATTGCATGTACAAGAACAGTTAAGGTATATTTCAAACGGCATTTCTTTGAATTTCAGCCTCCACAAATAAAGTAGTCTACACAAAGCAGTCCCACTAGGCCTTATGAAGTTATATATTTGCTCATAATCGATGATTTCCTATGATGCTCTATAAAATTGCATAAACTCAGTGTTTCCATCGTTGCCTGACCATACTTTCTGATGTGCTAATCAAACATCGCATAAAACTAATAGAAAAACCTTATAAACACCTGTGCATGCCGCAAGATAGACTTTGCTCGGGGGGCTTTGGGATTTGATGAATGTAAGATAAATCATGTATCTCCTGCATGAAGACATCGTCATTCTCATTTAGAATATATATAATCATTGAAAAATTGATTCCGAAAGCTTACTTAAAGTTCAACAGTCTGTGACTGTTGATCGTGCTAATTTTCTGCTTTATTGTTCATGTTTTTTTTGCATCTATATTCTTCATAAGAATGCGTAATGTTTAGTTGAGCATCAATGTTCTTGAGATTTTTTTTATTTTGAGAATCAGGCTTTGATTTTGAGAGTCTTGAATCCTGCATGATAAAAGTTTCTATTGTGCTTGAGAACCAAAGGTAGTAATTCAAATCTTACTTCATTATCAGAAGAAAACAAGAACAGAACGAAGTTAGAAATGCAGTGTCAATATAAATTTAAATGTAAAAGGGTTGAATAAAAAGAATCCAGACAAAATTTGAGCTTTGAATGATTCTTAACTTATTCCAACATTTCAGCACATTTGAATCTTAAAATTATTACAGACTATATATAAATGACAATGCGTGTAGCAATTTTTGTTCATTCCAACAAACTCAAAATGCATTCATATAAGATCGAAAGAGTTTCATAGACTGCTTCTGATTGACTGTGTCTCCTTTCAGAAGTGATTAATAAATGGATTGCAGACAGTGACGAATTGTCAGTTATCTTGTTCGAAACAAGCAGATTTGATTAGGCTCCTCCGCCATCAAATTAAAGGACATAATCGTAAAAGCATACCAGGTAGTCTACAATACTACAGACAATCAATTACTAGAATTTCTTGATTTCATTGCTGGTACCATCAAGCTAAACTAAATTAATAGCTTCTGCTGATATTGAGAATTGCAGATGAAAATCAGTTGGTGCTTTCTGGACTTCAAATTCTATCATTTGCATATCCTCCATATCCTCTATGCTGGCCACGTGGTTAAATGTTCTCACCAGCTGCTTAATTTGTTGTTCTCCATCAGTAATCAAAAAGAGAGAGCTGCTGAAAGCGAGGCAGTCAGAAGTACATTGAGCGAGAGAAGCATATTGTAGTACATTAAGCGAGAGAAGTATATTGTAGATAATGAAGCACATAATGAAGTATATTGAACTCATTCACCTCGAAGCACACTTCGAACCAGGACTGAGAGCTTAGCTCGCTAGCCACCAATATGCGCTGGTTTCTGGCAGTGGTTCCTGGTGGTAGCACAGGGAGACAAAGGCTACAGTGAATTCATCCTGCAGCAAAACAATATACTTTCTCAAAAGACCTCACACTCAACATGACAACAGCTACCGATAGCTGAAAACAAGGTTCTCGTTTCTTCGTAGCTTCTCTCCTCCCTCACGGTTTAAGTTAATTTCTAGACATTTTTTCATTAGCTGCAATGCTTAGACAACATTTAGCAGACAATTGCGTATAATCAAAAATAAAAATTGCTAGATATTCAACGTTTTTATCATTTATTCCTTATGCGTATGAGAAGACTGCTAATAGTTTTAATAATTGACGATGATAGATAAAAGGTATAGAGCCACGCTCCAACGCTCTTCTAATATATCTAAAGCTTTTGGCCAAAATGAGATTTAGCCATAACATAACAGCCAGCACCTGGATTGGCTTATAATAGTTTTATAGAGTAAGTTCCTCTGTTGTCTTTGCATTCCTTTACGAATATTACAGATACAGTAACTACGCTATCCGTCACAACCACAAATTAATTATCTGATTGTATCAATGGTTTTTGAACACCCTATCAAATGATATTAAGGATTTTCTTTCTTTTGACGAGGCTCTATTCATAAGGCAAAGTTGTGATGATGGCTGCAACACTGTTCAATTATTGAAAACATCAATCTTCTAAAAGGATTTAGAATCCAGACACAAATAATTCATTCTTTTGAGAATTTGCTTGTTAATTTTTCTAAATAATCACAGTTAAAGAAATTATATTAACTGAATAAGTGTCATTACGTGGTGAAAGCTTCGGAAACATCTGCATTCATGAAGTTGCCTCCCAGAAACAGCTGACGTCATACAGTACTACCATGTAAAATAAGACTACCATGTAGCTCTACTGTGTACATATACCCATGAATTAGTCTCAGAGATGCATACCTTATATTTCATTAAAGATTCTTCCTTCCCTGTAATAAATAGGTTCCACAAGGAAGCAGGATGCAGCGAAAAAGAGACACAAATTTAGCTATACTTTATACAGCACACATGTTTTCTCCAATTCACCACTACCACGTTTTTCTTTCTCGTTGCATCGTGAGATTGCCAGTATGTTGCGCAGTCGTTCCCACACAGCCCTTTTCAATAAAGATCTGATTGAAATAATTCAATACGTGCGCTGATCGCCCCCGGAAAAGATATGTGAAGCAATGTTTGATTGATTCTGACAGTGTTGTAGATAAACCTGATTTTAAAGCATAAGCATCATAAACATTGCCCAAAATATCAGCATTATGTGCAAAGTGTAGTCTCTTGGTTGAAGACCAAGATTTAACGTGTTCGTAAATTGATGGAAGACTTCTTCAGGGTATCCGAAACCTTTTAAAACTTCTAGTTTCAATTCCTATCACCAAGTAGCAAAATCAAGCAGAACTGATTCGCATACTTGAATATGAAATTAGTGAAGCTATGCAATCAAGTCGAACTTGTGAACATGAGCATAAACGGATCTAGCAGGGGCTATAGGGGCTGTTACAACCCCAATGTTCTTTTAATAATTCATAACAACCATAAATTTACAATTTTCTATGCTGTTCATAGCAGAAATGGACATAAAATCATCTGGTTCTAGCTACGAACGGCATCAGCAATTCTTTTAAATAAACCTTAACACAACGAAACAGCAACAACAACAAAAACAACAATGCAGTCTGTGTACCGCAGCACCGTCTCATTATCCAGGCACAGACATGTGCCAGCTAGGTTGTGAATGATTAAGAAAAGGGCTCTGGTGTCATACCATTCTTTAAACTCTGCAATATTTGGGTATCATTCTGTAAACTTCAAAATATTAAATGTCTTCTGTAGTAATAGTCAAAGTCCTTTCCCGCAACCAATGGCGCATAGGGCGGTGCCTATCTCCATTTCTATAGCCCTAGGCCACGCGTCTGCGAATGCAGTGAAAGCTACAACGGGGGGCTGGTCCACTGGTAGCTCCGCGAGTTTAACTTTCTCACTCCATTCTCATATGTCGAGCGCCAGACGAGAAGGCAGTGAGTACCATTTTTAAAGTCTTTGGTATGACATGTCCGGGGTTCGAACCCACGACCTCCCTGTTGTGAGGCAGACACTCTACTACTGGGCCATCACTCCGGTTATTGTACTAACAGAGCTACTTTTAAATAGCCAAGGCATGAAGTTTGTACAACAAAAGTCAAATTCTAATATAGGATAGTAATACCAGTAAAAATGGGCGTGGCTTCATTATCCAAGAATCTGAAATGCGTGGTGCCCATACAATTTCACGATCCTACACTACCCCCAATAATTATCTTCTATATCCATCCCTGAGCGTGAGGGTCATATTCTACAAAGCACATTGCATCATATCAAATTTGAGAGAAAAGCATCATCTGTTTTTTAAACCTCATTTCCAATCTGGCATTTGTCCATAACTAAATTGAACTAAGATCATTAGCATTCATAGAAAATATCCTTTCTTACATAACTCTACCATGCTTTGATAGAAGAAAGCTTCATTCATATCAAACATGCAATCTACATTTCCTCTAGGGTAGACATTTGGTTCTAACAGGACTCTTCTATAATAGTTTTGATAACTTAAATTGAAGAACACAGTTTTTTGATTAACATTTTCCCGCTTTTTAAAAATATTTACATTCATAACCTTTTGTAAGACTCTATTTCGAAATGTCAATTCAAGTATTTGAATGACGCTACTGCGTCAGACATGAGTTCGAGGGCAGGTGTCTCAAGAGTGTTCATTCCGCTCGAGGGCATATACACGTATTTCAGTACTGTTCATGAGGCAGATGATCTCTTTCATAATGAAACCAAAGACTCAAGGAACACAATTAGGTGATCCTATGATTGGGGGTTTCTATTTAGCCATTAAATCTGCAGTAGGTTCATAAATTCAGAGTACTAAAGACGGTATTTTGCAGCTTTGATTTGAGAATGCTACATAATACAGAGGCAAAAAACAGCAATATCAAATTTTGCACATAAGTAGCTTTTCTCTACTAACAGCTTTTGATTTCAAAACTATTTGCAATTGCTGGGGACAGTACCAATCAATTCTTCCTATAATTAAACAACCATCTCAATCTGAACTCCGTATGATAATACTCTTAGAGTCTCTAATAGACCTCCATCTATTAATTTCAAAAGAAGTTTTCCTCCCAACCCCTGTTGCTTATCAACACCCCTTCTATTAAATTTTACAAATCGATCATGATCAGAACACGTAGAAAATTGAACTACCTTTTAATAAAACAATTTGCCAGCACGAAACATCTTCTATTAGCACCCTCTTTTTATTGAAAATTTGCCGAGCAGGTCCTTTATTACCTACCCCTTCTATTACAGACAATAGAGTACAGATATGTTGGCTGCCTAAGTAGCGACTACGTACTAACAGCTCCCTGGCTTCTAAACATTTTGCAAATACTATGGACAGCAAGGATCAATTTACCTTTATCAAGCAACCATATTGACCTAAATCAAAAACTACAATACAGCTATCAATAGTGATACTATCTATGTTATTAATGCATTCATATTACTGACTCTACAACTTGCAGCTTGATCTACATAGTAGCTATTGCAACTAGACCATTGCATTAACTATAAACAGAGGGAGCAAACATGAGACCCTGAAAATTCGTGGATAAAGTAATAAGGTATGCTTTCATAAATTCTTCCGTAAGAAGAAGCAAAGCTAATCCTTTAGTTGAAAAGAAAGATAGCGAGTTTGTTGATGGTTGTTTGCAAGTTCATTGCTGGAGCAGCTGCAAATATTTTCAAAGGCCAAACATAAAGGATATCATGCGGTGCCTGTTGATACTTCAAATGCGCGCATGTCAGCTTGTTGTTCTCCATGGCAAATCCATTTATCATAGCAGATTACATTTCTTGTTCATTTGTTCAAGTACTATCAACATGCTGGCTCTTTTCGATAAGGATGCATTGATTCTAGGAAAGTTAATAAAACGTATCTTCCATGGTTGATTAATGTCCTAATGATCTGCAAGTAAATTACTTAATATCTCCATTTTCTACCCTCTACATTACTTAATATCTCAATTTTCTACCTTCAGTGCTCATTCTATCCCTGATTTTTAAAGGTTATATTGAAGTGTAAGAAATCAGTCATATGGTACGGAAAATTGACGAGCCCTTGCTGAAGATGCGAACTTAGAAATGAAAGTTTTGGGGTTCTCTCTTCGCTACATATTGCCTAAAAGTCATATTCAATAAAGAAGAAAGTCAAGCAAACTCTAAAGCTTCCATTACATTCTTGATTATAATGCAGAATCTTCTAAACATTCAGGCCGAAGCGTTTAGAATCTAGCATAGAGACTGGAACCTAATACACAAAACTGTGTTGTTGAGGTTGAATTTGTCATGGATGAATCACCCTCTCTTCAAAGTATAAATTAGCTGGAAAACAACGTAATTAGACTTAATATATATATATATATATATATATATATATATATATATATATATATATATATATATTTAGCTAAGCACTTTCTTTGCAAATTGTCAAGGTGCGAAAGCATAGACTATTCTTGGGCTCAATCTTTTACTCACTTTTTCTAATATTATTACTCACTAAGCTCATGCTGTATTATGGATCATTTATCCGTTACGTAACGCCTTGAAGGGAGAGGGAGGGTACTTTGATTTGTAACGCTATTGCTTAATTCATATGGAGAGCTTAGCAACGGGTGAATGACCCCTTGCCATTTATGTACTTCACTGTCGCGGAGAGAATACGAGAATACTTTGCGAAATAGAATATTTTCTTAATGTGTAGCACTGCGTTCGTTCTAATATCATGAAGTGAATGCAAGAAAATTTAATAAAGAACTGATTACAACCAAATGCTTCTGAAGCAACTGCAGGTGAATAATTTACCAAAAGCGCTAGAAATAAAAAGTTAATCCCTAAAACTGACACATTTGTGCTTAATTCTCAGTAAGAAAATAACCGATTTGAAGACCAAAGTGTTTCATTTCTAGCTGGATACTGGAATAAGTAAGCTGGAATTCTGCAAAGATAAAGCAGCACCAGCAAACGTGCTAAATCAAGGCGATAATCTGTTTACTTTAGGCAAATATATTAACCTGTAATTGTTCCTTATTTGAACAGTAAGCGAGCTTTTAGTGTGAGCAGTTGGGTATTTATACAGCTAAATACAACCCGAAAGAAATATGATCCGATTTGTTTCACTCTATAGCCCATGCTTTGCTGCTATGGCCGTTTCAGGGTCGAATAATGGGTTTAATAGATTAACTCTGGTTGTAGAGATTGCAAACTTTTATTAAGCTAAACAGACATTAGAGAAACGCACTCTTAGCTGTTTGCCGTCAGGTTAGCATCCAAGAAGAATTTGAAGACATACCAGGGTGGGAAGAGACTGAAATACTCTATTGGTATAAGATTTCTCTTACTCAGCATTGAAGGAGACTTAACGTCTTTCGCAGTTAAAAATCTTCATAAGATATTTTCGGCAGAATTTTTATTAGCCGTTTGGCATTGCTTCAATACTTTTATAGAAAATTATTTAATCACTTGGAATATTTGCGACAACTGAAGAAAATTTTCCGTTTAACGTCTCCATTCCCAATGAAAAATGCCCTTGTTAATTAATAAGTAGATGATATGCCTTCATTCTCTTTGAATGTACACTTTAACACCATGATACAGCTCTTCAAGTACAAGAGAGCCTGACAAGAAAGATGAACGTACATAGTATCTACTCAAAGGTGAAGCTAATGAAAACTTTTGGTGGTGTGTGCAACTTTAATTTGCCGACAAACAGGCTTCTTTCTAGCCCAATTTCCCTGCAAATAGGGTTTTCCTTGAATTTTGTCAATAATACAGTATTGGCGATCACTATTGATATCGCGTAAATATGCTGACAAGCTAAATATTGGGGGTGTGGCACCTCACCTCGCATCCCCCAATGGCTATGGCCCCCGTATCTTCTCCCTGATATATATCCATATGGCGTACATCTACAGCTCAGTTAGATAGGTAGGGCCTTTTCTGATCAATATGGCGAATGTAATACTTATGGGAGTGGTAGGGTAGACTTTCGGGTCCCAAAAACAAATATAATCTTCCAAAAATGGAAATTGCAAATGCTTTTGGTATCTATTTGATATTGGGAGATTGCTAATAAGCAGCAAGCAAGATATCCAAAGGAATTGTGCTACAGAGCTGCAAAACCTCTATCCGCAACTACTGTCTCACTGTATAGTTCAGCGTACATGACTATAGCATATTTTTTGCAGAAGCTGATTTTTAAAAGTGCTGCCGCTCGACAGTTTAAAACATATGTTCACAGGACTATGTGACATTGGCAGGAGAACTGCAAATGTTCGAAAAAAGCAATCAAATAAATAACGCTGAGAGGTAAAGCAGTACAAAGAAAGGGGCAAAGAGAGACAGGTGATGTTGAAGTGCTGCTTTACGTTCACGTGCTATCACAGTGCTACAAAAGTCAGGCTACGGTGAAACTCAGCTCTAAAAGGTAACACTTCTTAAGAAGATTACTCGTCTAGAATTGTTTCAGGAAACTAGCTAACCGATTTCAGAGTGCCGTTTTGGCTGTAAGGGAGCTTTTAATGCACGAAGATCATGCAGTATTTGATTAGTTTTCTGTTGCTGCAACCTTTGCGAAGTAAATAATTCGCTAGAATAAAGCATGCGCTTTGAAAAAGCATAGAATGACGTTAGTTTGCTTCATTTTTATGACAAAAGCGTGACATCTGCAGCAATTTTTGAGCTGCTATTCTTCAAAAGTCATGTTTCGAACTTCATTTTAGCAGGTTTTTTGTAGATTAACAGAGCTGAGTATCCATTAGGTGCTTGCAAACTAAGATTAGACATAATATTATTCTTTGCTGAATTGTTTTGCAAATTTTCAATATAGGAAGATTGTCCAAGACACTAGCTCATATTTCCTTTATCTGCTTGCTATGATTGCAACGCAAAATTTTAATAACCTGCTCCAAAATCACATTACCAAAAGAATACATTGACGATTATTTTATTTCAGAAGTTACCGTTGGAGTATAAAGCTCACTTTCAAGAATTTTATCTCTTAGGGTAAAATTTCTTTTGCATAACTTCATTGCAACGCAAACTTCGCTATGCTAGCAAAGATTTTATTCAAAGTAGCTAAGCAAATATCAGTATAAATGAAGCGAGTTAAGATGGTTTAAGCTTGAAAAGAAAATAACATTCTCTTCTATTTACAAATTTTCATAGAATGCTAAAAAATGTTCATTAGAAGGAAAGCAACATTTTTCTAATAGCAGAAAGAAACCTCACCTCAGTTTTCCACGTATGATTTCCAGGGAAATGAAGTCTCCTTGTGTTCCTCCACTGTACAACAATACTCCATACGGCTCTGCAGTTTTAAATGAAAGCAAAATGCGATCCGATGTACTTCCAATCTCATGTGATGGTATTGGATAAGCTATATACTGGCTACCGTTAAACGTGGTCTTAATTTCAGATCCAGAAGTGATTTGCAGAAGCATCAGCAGTACAAGATGATAAGTAATCCGTGTAAGCATTCTGAAAAATGTGGAGTATCTGTTGAACATAATGGCTACGGTATTGCTCATCACCATGAGATTTTAGCGGACTCACAAAGTATCAACTATTTTGCACTACTAGCTTTACTCTTCCTGTTCTCTAATCAACTTGCAACCTCTCATTACTCTAAAGTTCGAGTATACACGGTTATTTATTTGACCTATCTGATTGTTGAAACAGACCTGTGAATCTAACCAGCAGCCTCTGAATAATGTAAAATCGTTGCTCCTTGATAACTGTCCAGAGCTTTGTTTTACTGTCCACTGGCAGCGTCTGCGGCTATCCCTGCTGTATCGAGCGCTTTTTCCCAAGATCAACCAGTTCGGTAACTCCTTGGAAATTTCTGACAAAGGGGCGGTCAATCAAGTTGTAGCATTGACTTTGTAAAGCCGGGGGTTGAATGCAGAAAATATTTTCAAATGCAGCGCATGCTCGCAGATAATTTGAAATGTTGGTGAGAGAAATGCGCTATAAGAGAAAATGAAATACATGTCCGCTAATTTCGTTAGACAGTAGAGGAAGATAATGCATTATTTGGAAAGCGCTGCAGATTTTGGTGATTCAAGAAAAAAGATGCACACAACCAGGAAGAAATCCAATAGCATTTTGCAATCCACTAGCAGTTTTCAGCTTCACTTTAGCACCCTAAAAAGTATGTTGAATAAAGCATGTTAGTTGAACGATTCCGGACAGTGTATACCCATCATGAGAAGTAAAACTACTAGTTTTTGCGAGATAGCTATGTAAAGAAACATTTGGCTATGTAATCTGCAAGAAAGCTCTTAAGGGTAGATACCAAGCTAGGTACTGAGAGGATAGTGTTTATGGAAGAAGTAAATACAAGGAGATGTAAAGGTCTTTCAACTTGCAGACAGTCTGCCACCAAAGTTACCTCGTACTAAGTTACATTAGAGCATACCTGATCAGCTTAAATCATTTCAACCAATGTAATTTAAGTAGTCAGCAATATCGGCATCAGAATCATGGAGATAGCAACTTCATTGTTCACATGATTATTGACGCTAACAAAGCACTTCCATCATCCGCCAAGATTCTCATCACATAGATTCATCTATTATATCTGTTCTCAGTTAATGCTAGCTGCATTAGCGTCGTAAATTAGGCCTTCTGTGCTAACATACTTAGAGTTATCTCCTGTCTGCTGATGACAAAGATAATAATTGCATTCAATAAAGCTATTTTTGTGCTGAATGTAGTAAAGCATACATCCATTTCGATCACTCCCTTGAGCGCCAACAGTTATAATCATCAAATCATTGAAGCTTTCAAGAAAACACTTTGATAAGATTCATACGACTTGGTTAACTGTAAAACGCTAAAGTCATCATCCTGGCCCTTATCGAATGCTTGTGTAAGAAACGGGACTAAGTTAGCTATTACTTTGTTCAAAATGCCTAGCTATTAAGCAACTGAGGATGCTGCTGTTTTTGATATTGCAAAAAATTCACTTCAACCATTAAATTGAGTTTCTGGGCACAGAATCCAAACCAATTCCACAGCGTATTTCCTTTACCCTATATCATTCAGCTCCTCAAGCATAGATGTTGGAACAGGGTATATGCCTCCAAAATTTCAGGTTGCGTGGCCTTTTGCAACTTACATGGCGTGATCGCTTTTGCTTTGCATCCGGGTCTTCCTCTGAAGGCATCTTCCCTCAAAGGCATCTCCCCTTCAACTCTTAGCTGCAATGCATTCAAAACAGAGACTTCGATAACTAGTATCAAAGTAAATTAAATGTGATACAGCCAGAAAACTGCGGCCAAAGCAAAGGCTTGCCATAGTAGAAAATTCTATTGGGAAAAGTCATTTTACAATTTATGTATTCCTAGTTGAAGAGCATGTATTCGATTCATTTCATTTGTGAATTTTGGTAATCTTAGACTTTTTGGATGTTTTGAGATAATCTGCAGCAATACAATCATAGTTGAACATATATACTTTTCCAATTGAAGCAGCATGCTTCCATAAGGAGAATTTGGCTCAAAAATTGTTTGAATACGTACCACGAGAACTTATTTTGCAAACTGAAGAGATCGTACGGTTTAGAAATGATTAATATAGACGTATACTCAATTTTTCGTTGTTTCTGTTGTTGTGTCAGCATTATTTGTAATGATTCAAAGTCAAATGAATTCTTTCTTCGTCGAAAGCCTGGCAAGAAAAATGTAATGCATATGTTTGGCTAAAAAGCGACTCAATAACTTTAAAAATGCTTACTTTGAAAACACAACAGATTTTCCTGCAAGCCAATAGTGACTTCCAATATGAATGCAAGTGAGTTATGGCTTCTGGAGCAGTGCTAGAAAACTTCTATTGGGTGCTATCAGGTCTCCCAGCTAGCTATATAGAGTCTGCTGGGTAGTTCCCTGAAAGTCTCAAATCTGCCGACTGTCTAGCGATCTGTAATATTTGGTGGCATCAAGCCCCCCAAAAAAACCTTTTGCACCTACCCTCCTTGGCTTAGATTTAGCTTTGGCTAGACTTCTGCAGGCCAAAGTGCCGTAGAGAGAGCAAAGCATGCCCAAGTTTGTTATTGCACAAAATTGCAGGATTGTTGAGTAACGAAAGCCTTTAACCTGTCTCTACTGCAAAGTGATCAATTGAAAACATTCTACTTCTGTGAATCTCCGTAAAATAAAGACAATTTAATTGGGCGTGGCTAATGTCGCAACCTATATTTGTTGTGAATATTAAGTGAATGAGTCCATTAGTAGGGTATAAAAACTTTAGATTATGACTCTAATTGAATTTAAAATTGAGAAAATGTTTTCCCACCAAAACGTTGTTGGAAAGGAGTAAATGAAAGAGTGCTTGGACCTGCTGTATCTACTGAATTAATGGAATTCTCGAATTGAAGTCTTTCGGAAATACAACTGTATATATGTGCCTGCATTGATAGCCCAAGCAGCTTTACGGAGTTATGAAGTAAGACAAAGCTATTCTTAAAAAGTAAAGTTGAAACTAGATCTACTAATGTGGCTTGGAACAAAAATTGCAACTGGAAAGAGACTCAATCTGGTGACAAGACAAACTATCAGCTATGGAGGATTGTCTTTGAAACAACTAGGTGGATAGCTAGCAATCCGGTACTCAAATTTTCAATATGCCAGCAGTGCTGTCAACTTGGCATTTTCTAAGCCAAATTTTATAAATTTGGCTTTTGAGAAATTGTCTGGCTTCG